>KZ819191.1:0-90421 GCA_003144125.1 Testicularia cyperi
GACAAATATGTCCCGTTTTTGATGCTCTACGCAGTCCATGCATAAAAAAGGCCAACCCTAATTGATGATTTTTGGGATACCCCTTGTAACCCTAAGCAAGTCTAACAGCACTTGTCACCTGCAGTGTATGCCCTAACAATGCCCTATCAGAACCCTGCTGGGCCAGCACCAGACATGAGCCATGGCTAGGCTCTATGGGATCTAGGGACAGTCACAACTGTGTTTTTTGAGTGCATACAGGCCAGAGTGTCACTTTGTGTATGCTTATGGCCATCTTTAGAGGTGTTTGGGGGCAAGTGAAGCCTCATCTCAGTTCTTACAGCAACAACTACAACAAATAATTGAGGGAGGGTGCAGTGTAGCTGATGTGTTGGATTCAGTAACAGGCACACACACTACAATTTAGGGCCACATGACTGTGCTGTTGCATCTTCTTGGAGCACATCAATCATTACAGTAACAGATGAATCTTCACAGCTCTCCTCAGGCTTGTCAAAAGGAGTAGATCTCGGAAGTCGGCAATGTGGAGTACTCGAGATTAGGGTTCATGAACTGCCGGCGACGTGATGCAACGTTACCTTCTTCATCTCGGCTTCATCTTCTTGGTTTAACCTTCTTCCACTGGGTGATGAGTTCAATATGTCAGCCTTGAGCAGTAGTCGGGACGCGTCTTGGGCGATCCTGGCTTCCACAGCATCAGCAAACGACGCAGCGCCGACCACAGCTACGATCAGGCCGACTGCCGAGCCAGGGTGCGACATGGGTCAGCATCACTGGTCGAGCCAAGACGACTCCACCATTCCCTCTTACGAGATGGGGGCACCCTTCCAGGATGTAACGAGCGAACTCTTTCGAGCGTGCGCTGCGCTCGATCATGGACAGATGGTCGCGGTGCCTAATTTCACCCTGATGGACTCCATGGCGGCAATCAAGATCATGGACGTACGTATGGACTCGGGCATGGCACTGCCGCCGTCCGGACTGCCTGAGCCGGATCGACTGCCGGGAGACTGCCAAGCTATTGCGTTTGATCCGTTCCAAACCCTCAGCATTGACGATGTGCTGTGGATCATGGACCGTCTCTTCGCCTGCGAGGCTGCCTGGCATCAGGGCTCGTCCTTGTCACAGACGCTCTACACGTGCCTCTACTTCCATAGCCTCAAGAGCCTCTCGCCTCGACACCCTCGCTTTCAGGCGCGAAACTCGGCTTCGTCCTCAGCGCAGACCATGGAGTGTCCTGAACTAGTTTGCAAAGTACTTCGCTCCTTCATTCTCGCCACAGTCAAGACTCTCGACGTTGTATGGAACGAGCTCGCAGCAGAACGCAACGTGATTGATGGCGAAGATTTCTCCTCGGACAAGAGCGGCCTAAGTCTGCTAGAAACGACGGATCCCGACTACGCCATCGCGGAGCTGGAAGATGCAATCGAGTGGATTCAGGCGCAGGCAGGAGACATTGACCGGGCGAGCATCGAGGCAACACGGGCGCGCCTGACTTTTCGCAAGCAGCTTCTGTACGCCGTTACGCTACTGCAAAACACTTCGACAGCCTCGCCTCTGGACGTTGTGATTCACTGCAAGTTTGCACGAAGGAGCTTGAACAGTCTCAGACCGGTAAGCGCGGCACATGTGGCAGGACCAGCCTTGCTGCGGCAGCCGCACCGTTCGAGTGCGCCATCGGTTCGGGCCATGTCGGCATTCGACCCAGCCTACAACCGCAAGCTTGTCGCTAACGCTCCATTACGGCCCATCTCGCTTCCTTCAGCCGATGCAACATGGAACATTCTCGACAACCTGCTGGTAGAGCTTCAGGACGTCGTGCACATCCTCCAGCACCCGGGTTTTCAGTCATGGAAGACGTTCTTCACACACCGATCCATTTCATATCAGCGCCGTCAACCGCTTTCGAGCGCCGCCTATGTCCGCTCTCTGTTCCAGACATCGGTGTGCCATCGTAATATGGTTGCTGGACGACTGCCGCTCGATTGGCTAGCAGAGGCGTTCTTTCACGAGGTGGCGCTTGTTGATCCGCTCGTGCTTCGCAAGGCATCAAGGATCGGCCGAGATACAGTCGAAGGAGGGGCCCGTCCCGCCTGGAACAGCCCGCCATCTTTGGGTCAGCAGGTGCACTTCTTCGTGCAGCGGCTGGCTGGCAATCTGGTGTCGTACCTAACGACGCTCTCGCAAAACCGGGCCCGGACCAAGCGCAGCCTAGCAAGCAAGCTCTATCGCGAGTGGGTGCAATTGTCCGAAGAGGCGAGCGAGCTTGGCCGAAAGCTCGAACATGCGCTCCGACCCGAGGACGGCTATGTTCCCGACACTCTCTTTGCCGCAACGCAACATCTGGCTCTGGAAATCATGACGCAAATCGCCTACTCGGGCTTCGAGCTGGACCTGTACGTGTCGCTAGAAGACTGCCAGTCCATGTGGTGGCTCGGTAGCCGAATCCAGCAGGAACAGGCGCTGGTGTGCGCGGATCTCCGAGACGAAGTGAGCGCCAGCAAAGGCAATGGCAGGTCGACAGGGGATAGGTCTCGAGGAGCACCGCACACGCTCGCATACATCGATCGACAGATCTGGCTTGCACGCGCACTCGAGAAGCTCTCCATTGCGACAGTCTACCTCAAACATCTGTTTGCGGACTCTCGCAAGTCTTGTGGTACTGCTAACAGCGGCCAGGCGCAGGATTCGATGGACGCCGACCCGCGGGCCGACGCCGAGAGGAATGGTTTCATCACGCGAGTCAAGTGGATGCGACTTCCGTCACGATCGCATCTGGGCGGCGGCGATGAACAGATTGAGGCACTGTGGCAGGATTATGTGGCCTTTCGCAAGGAGATCACGCACGCCGAGAAGTCAGCTTTGCTCTCGGCGACAGTGTCCGACATGACTGATGCCAGGAGGCAGCTCGAGACGCTCGTGGCGTCCTTTGACAGCCGACAGCGCCAGGATACCACGTACGCCGAATTCGTCGCATTTGTCGAGAGCTTGCACGCCACGTGCTGCAGCAATCTCGACGCCGTCGCCAACCAAGACGCCATACTTTCACCACCTGCAACCCACCCTTCCCCCACCTGGCATTTTGAACACCCATGGATACCCCAGCTTACTTTTGGATCACCATCATGGGATACATTCCGAAGCGCATAGATGCCGACAGCCAGCAATCGGCATATCTTGATTCCACAGGCCACATCGCATAAGCTTTGGACATTAAACACCGTTGTACATCACTGCGAAAGAGCACGTAGATGAGTGTTATACTGAGAGTCAAATTGCAAAGCGGATGACAAGAGAATGAGGAATCGAGAAAGAGTGCTGGCGCTAGAGAAGAAAAGGGACTAGAGAGCGTGCATCGTTCTCACGACGAAGCCATGATGGGTCGTTCGGAGGCCTTTGGCGCACCAACCGACATGTCCTTCTTGATCTGAGCGATGGCCTTGCCGGGGTTCAGGTTCTTGGGGCAGGTTCGGGAGCAGTTCATGATGGTGTGGCATCGGTAGAGCGAGAAGCTGTTCTCGAGCTTCTGGCGACGCTCTTCGCCAAAGTCGTCTCGCGAGTCGGCCATCCATCGGTAAGCCTGCATGAGAACGGCGGGGCCGAGGTACTCATCCTGGTTCCACCAGTAGGAAGGGCACGAGGTCGAGCAGCACGCGCAGAGAATGCATTCGTACAGTCCGTCGAGACGTCGGCGCTCCTCGGGGCTTTGAAGGTGCTCGCCGACTGCGGGAGTGTTGTTGGACTTGAGGAAAGGCTCGATGGAACGGTACTGCTTGTAGAACTGGGTAAGGTCGGGGACGAGATCCTTGACGATGTACATGTGCGGCAGCGGGTAGATCTTGGTGTCGTTGGCCTTTTCAATGCGACAGAGGCAGGCAAGGGTGTTGACACCGTCGATGTTCATGGCACACGAGCCGCAGATGCCCTCTCGGCAGGATCGTCGGAAGGTGAGGGTGGGGTCAATCTCGTTCTTGATCTTGATCAAGGCGTCGAGGATCATTGGACCGGTCTGGTTGAGGTCGAGGGTGTAGGACTGCAGACGCGGCTTGTCGGATGGCTTGTCGGGGTTCCATCGATAGATCTTGAAAGTCTTCAAGTTCTGGGGCTTGGCATCGTTGGTGGGCGTGGCAAGGCGGGCGGCGGCGCTGGTGGAGAAAGCAGCGCCGACCCGGGCAACGCTGTACGACGAACTGGCCATGGAGGGGCGGAGAGCGGCGCGAAGGCCATTGCTAACGTTGAACAACGACATCGTGACGAGGTGACGAGTGTGTGTGTGTGGACGGGTAGGTTGGTGATCGTGATGATGGGCAGAGGGAAGGCAGACGGGATTGATGGGCGGGCTGGTAAGGGAGGCAAAGCACACTCACACTGACACTCACACATCCACAGAAACAGAACACACCCACACCCAGGGACGACGGTGGCTGGCCGAGTGGTGTCGGCCTGTACCGGCTTTTCGCAGCTGGTCGCCCTGTTGGCGTGTCGGTGCTGCAGTTTGGTAATATTACAAAGCCACGGCGCTTTGAAATTGCAGCGTCTGTGATTGGGTGGTTCGAGGTGAGAGGGCGCGGGGCAGGCGTGTTTTCCCACTCTCTCACCGCAAAGAGTACACAGTACTGTACAGTACAGTAGTGCGGTCAGTGTGTCCAGTCTCGCTTGACTTCACGCGCGCGCGCCAGCCTTCCCCGCTTGACCCCTTGGCCGCTTCACCGTTCTGTCCGCGCACGAGCGACCTTCCCTACTGTACTGTACCAACATAAATCTTTTTTCCGAGCACAGACAGAGAGACAACTACTGTACATAGTAGTGTGTGTTTGAGGGGGGCGCGGTCGAATGTATACTTTTTGGAGCTGACATAAGCCAGCGTCTTCGACCACGACTTGTCCGGTCGGGACATGCACCGTCTCCGTGCCGACCGATTTCTGCCGATATATCTAACACTTTGACGCCGTGGAGCCGATACATCGGCTTGCGGATCACACTCAATCGCCCGATCAATTAGCTCGCTTGGCAATGTTTGATCTTGGGAGCGGTGTCACTCGTTCTCCACTTTCCACGCCTTTATGGGATTCTTCTTCGGCGTGTGCAGAGATTGCATATTCTTCCATCTTTTGCAAAAAATTCCGCCGCTGGACAGGACGGATCAGGGTCTCGCCTTGAGGTCTTTGCGATCCAATCGTGCCCCACCAACCCCCACCCAACCATTCTCTGTATCGCGGCCTCGAAAGTAACAGTGGCATCTCTCGCATCGTTGAAGATAGCATCCCCCTCGCAATGCTGCGCAGCTCGGCGCCAGCATTCCAGCGCTTTGGTGCACAGCACCACTCGTCGGCTGCTCTGGCAGCAACACAGAGGGCACGGACAATACAGACAAGCCAGCAGATAAGCCGTTGTGCTGAGTCGCTTTCAAGCTGGAAGAAGCTCAATTCACCACCCTCGCCAACGGTGCTATCAAGAAGGTTGCTACGCGTACAGCATCACACTTCAAGCGCTTTCCCTTACTCCACACAGGCGGTTGCACCCACCTCTCACACTCAGTCCAACTCGCCCAACGTCGAGGGCGTACAGGAGAGATTCACACGTCTCGGACTCAACCCAAACGTCTGCAAACAGCTTATCTCGACGCATCCGCACATCGAACGCCCCTCGCCCGCTCAGTCCGCCCTTATACCTGCCATTCTCTCGCCGACGGATCTCATCCTACGCGCCCACACCGGCACCGGCAAGTCGTTCGGAATCCTGCTTGCCCTACTCAGCAAACCTCGCGTCGTATTTCGCAGCTCGCCGTACCCCGAGTCCGTATCCAAATCCGCCGCAAGTGAAGTTAAGGATATATCCGATGAGCGCGGCAGCGGCGGCGGCAAGATACAGACTGGTATCGCTTCCATCGTCCTCGTGCCCAGCAACGAGCTTGCGATACAATATTTACGATGGGCCAAGTCCCTATTTCCCCAATCCTCGCTGGCGTCCATCGACCCGGTGATCCAGTGTCTCGTTAGAGGCGGTTTGGGCGATTCGGCTGCGCTGTCGCCGCAGGACGAGCTGCGCCGTCTGAAGACCATGCCGCCGCACATTCTCATCGCCACGCCCAGTCGACTCAAAGACATCCTCGACACCCCCTCTGGTCCCAGCCTCCTCGGCTTAAACACCTTGCGGACGCTAGTGCTGGATGAGGCTGACGCGATTCTTCAGCTTCCCGGCCGCTTCCCCTCCCACAAACAACGGTGGAAGCATCAGGTTCACCAGGCTCCTGGACTCGAAGTACTGAACCGCATCATGAGCATTCGCGCCACCTTCTCTGGTGGCGAGCAGCATCTCTCTGCTGGTCTCGAAAATCGCCCGGGCAAGCGCCGAGACGAGCGTCGTCCACCAGAGCATATTCGACGAAATGCCTACAAGGCAGCGGAGACCAACCGAGGTGCGACGGGCGGCCTCGCCTTGCCTCGCGAACGCAAGCCAGGTGTCCACCCGCTTCAACTTGTCTGCGCCAGTGCCACTGCAAACTCCGTGATGCGCCATTTCTTCGGTGCACGAACGGGTTGGCTCCGAACCGGCGCCAAGGAAGACAATTTGAGCTTTGCACCCCAGACAGGTCGGTGGATCGACCTGACCGGACTGAGCGGGAAGAGCATGGTAGACCAAGGCATCCGTGGTCTCTTTGGCCTCAACGAGAGGATGCGAACCGATTCCCTGATCGACACGGCGCTTGAGACGTTTGCGTCGTCTATGCCTCGTGACATTGAGCACACTTGTGTCATAGTCGACGAGGCTCCTATGTCGAGGCGATTGTCACGAGCACCGATGCGCAACCTCGACACCCGTCTGGCTCGGAAGAAGGTGCGCGAGTCGTCCAGCAAGGCTGACGGCACAGTCTCTCGCAAGGCATACGATACAGGAGCGCACGCCGCAACAACGCTGCCGGAAGAGGTGGAGGATGGTTTTTGGATGGTGCGACCCGAGGGCGAGCCTGCCGAGCACGAGGTGGATCCATCTCTCGTAGAGGCACTGGCCTTTTGCTTTGCCTCGGAGGGCGTAGATCGTGGCCTAGCTCTTATCCCAGCTCGATGGAGCTTGCTCAAGACTAGAGCGGCCCTGGAAGCGCTCGGCGTCACGGTGCGGCTGGCTTCAGATCTGACATCAGCACCGACGGCATCGAGTCGGTCGGCGGAAGCGCCGGAGCTGTTCTTGCTGCAGACAACCTCATCGCGGGGCCTAGACATTCCCGAGCTCTCTCACGTCTTCTTGGTGGGCTATCACTCTGTCGTCGATGCAGTCCAGTACGTCCATGCCGCTGGACGGGTGTCCCGACTGGGTGTCGCTAGAGCGAATGGGGCGTTTTCGGGTACTCCGCGGGGCAAGGTCGTGACCTTGCTCCGTGGACTTCCGCACGACACGCCTGTGCCAGACAATGACGACGGGCCCAAGGTTCCCATCTCCGTCTCGGAATACAAGATGGGGAATGTCTATAAGCGGCTCAACGTGATGCCGAAAAAGTTGAACCTTGCACTCTTGGCCATGCCAAAAGCGAACACATCGTCTGTGGAAGTTGACACCTCAGACTCTGTCTTGCCTGCCACCACCGAAGGCGAACCTGACGCTATTCCGGCCAATCAGTCTGCCATTTCGACAGCACCAGACCTGAACACCACAGAGGACCACACAGACCGCTCCTCCGAAACAGACGCAGTCCCCGAAACAGACACAGTCCACCAAGCTGTCGCGCCCGAACCTTCTGCTTCGGATGGCATGAAGCAGACATAAAGACACGCATCATTTGTCAGAATCGACACATTGCATAAGTCTCAAATTCTCTTCTCAAGACCCCACTCAACCCTGACATTTTTGTATACTAGGCAAGCTCACGGAAATCTGCAGGGCGCCAAGGTCGGCTCAAAACGCCGACTCGCCGTCCTTCACGCCGTGGTGGTTCTGGCCCGCAGTGTGTTTATATCGTGCCCGAGATGCTTGGCCTCTTGTCCGGGATTGTGGGGTAAAATTCTAAGAAGAAATTGCGCTACTAGTGTACAATGATGTGCGCGATACAGGTCATTCGCGATGACGCCGGAGCGCGATGCATGTGTCTTGAACAGTCCAGCGCGGGAGCTGCGTTGTTGTTCAAGCGCCGAAACGGTCGAAATTCTCAAGTCAGGAACGACTCGCCACAGCCGCAGGCCTCCTTGACGTTGGGATTGTTAAACACGAACTTTGCGCTGAGTCGATCTTCTTGCCAGTCCATCTCGCTGCCAATGATGCTGAAGAGAGCTTTGCTGTCGATGAGGACCTCGACGCCGTCCTGCTTGACACGCTCGTCGAACCGGGCTGCCTCCTCTGGCTTGATGTATTCGAGATGATACGACATTCCTGCGCAGCCCTTGTTCCGGACACCAACGCGGATGAGCTTGGGTCCAGCATCCGACTCGAGGAGCTCTCGCAGACGCAGTACCGCAGTGGGCGTAAGCTTGAGTGCGGCTGTGCGAGATCGGAACTTTGTACCACGGTCGGCTGACCTCTTCACCGGAGTTGGATCGGAAGGGGCCGGAGTGGGAGCGTCAGTTGCTGATGACGTGGCTTCGGGCATCGTAGCGGCGACTGACGGCTTCTTTGCCATCTCGGCCGCGTCCGCGGGGCGGAGGGAGGAGGGAGATGCAGGGCCCAAATCGGCAGCGGATGGGGCGGGCGTCGCCGGCGATTTCGTTAGAGGTGCGTCTGTGCGAGGATCCTTTTGCGACTTTCTTGATGCCGGAGAAGAGGGTGACAGAGTGGCGCAGGCTGCGTCCACGCTTGCATTGGGAGAATTTTGTTCTATCGTTCTCGATGATGCAGCAGTTGACGTCGCAGATGTGAGCGGTGGCATGTACGGAGAGGATGCTGATGATGTGGATGCTGAGGTCTGCTGTGAGAGCGAATGAGCTTTAGGTGATGACGAGGGTGTCGATGTGACAGCCGAGGTGCTGAAGAGCATGCGTGCTGATGGTCGTGGCTGGCACGGTACTCTGTACCGGGTCGTATCAGCTGTGAAGGAAGCAGATCGTGGTGCCGACGTCGCGAGTGCACGGCGGCAGGCCGTGGATGAGGGCCCCGCTACATGGATCAGGGCAAGCATGGAGCTGCGCGAACAGCCCGCGGCGGCGAGAGCGTGACAAGACATGCTGCGGAAGGATGTGAGCGCCACTAATGTGTGAACCGAAACGGTCCGAACCAGGTGCGCGCACAGAAAGGGTCCAAATTAACTGTTGTAGAGCGTGTTGAATACCGCAATGTGGGCAGGCGATCGCCGTGGCTGCGGAACGGGTTAGACTGGCGAAGTCGAAGCGAGCAATGAGCGATGGTGGTTCGCTGAGAAGCAGTACAAGCGGACAGCGGGCAACCTATGAACGAGAGTGTGGCTTTGACAGGCGTGGGGCAAGAAAAGTGCCGGTCTAGGGCCTCTAAATCCGAGCGAGACGACCCGTGAGTTTGGACACCAGTTCTGTATTTAGAGAGCAAGAGGCTGAACTTGCCCAAATTTTGGAATCCTGATCCTGGCCAGAGGCGGCTCCTTGACGCTCAGTCACGGTTGCGCACCTTCCTCTAACAGAACCAGGTGCTCTGTGTACTGCAGCTCTATTCACGCCTCTGGTCCATCCGAACGGCTCGGTGACCACTGTGACGAGGTGGAGGAGATTCGGCGGTGACGCGCTCATCGCTCTGCCGCCTCGCTGCCTCTGACTATTTCGCGATTGTTCATTGGCCTGGGCTATCAGGTTGCGTTGGTGCGCTATGAAGAGCGGGCTCGTCCGAGCGACCACGCCACACCACGAATGCACCCGTCGCCGTTTTCTGGAATCACTTCCGCTCCGTGCTGCTCGATGCACTGCTCAGTATATTGCTTGCACGTGTCAATTGTCGTACGCCAGACGTGACGTTCTCCTGTCTCCCTCCCCCGCCGAAGACCAATGTTCAGCTTGCAGTCGTGATGGAACGATGTCGCGACAGAACGCTGGGAGGGTTAAAGTGGCATTGCGGGAAATGGCCGACGTCAATAGCTCGATAAGATGTGATCCACCAAATTTGCGTTCCCGATTCAAAATCGGGCCGTATGGCTCGGATTTTTCGAACAGAATTGTAGTTGTTAGGCCTGCATCAGATTGTGATCGACTGTGCTGACCACAAGCAGTGCGTGCGAGGCTGCGCGTCGCCGCTCGAATTACTCAGGTGGAGAACAACCAACCCAGCACTCGGGCCTCACACGATCCACGCTACCAAATCTCCTGACCTCTCCACGAATCATCCAGTCCTGTCTTGCTCACTTAGCGTCTTCGAGTTGCTGTTATTAAGACCACATCTTGATCGTTTTGCCCATCAATACCTTTTGGATTCAACCCAGCTGAATCAGTGCAAAAGGTGCGGATTTTCTCTTCGCTCGGTTCCAAACGCGGTTCCACCAACCACAGGTATCGAAACTCTCAACAAGCGAGCTTGCACTTTCAGTCCATCGCAAGAGGATCAGTCATGTCGGCCGCGGTGACAACGCATGCCGCAGAGTCAGCTGTAAAGCCCTCCAACTCGCTGGCGACCATCGGCGGCGCAGCTGCGTCGAGCAACGCCCTGGGTATTCAGTCGTTCTACCAGTCCAAGATCCGATCGTACGAGATTCTGATCAACGAAAAGACGCAAAATCTTCGTCGACTGGAGGCACAAAGAAATACCCTCAATGCGCGAGTGCGTTTACTGCGCGAAGAGCTCCAGCTGCTTCAGGAGCCCGGGTCCTACGTCGGCGAGGTGGTCAAGGTGATGGGAAAGAAAAAGGTGCTAGTCAAGGTGCAGCCCGAGGGCAAGTATGTCGTCGACGTTGCCCCGGATATCGAAGTGTCCACCCTCACACCTTCGCTGCGCGTCGCTCTGCGCTCCGATTCGTATACGCTTCACAAGGTCTTGCCGAACAAGATCGACCCTCTTGTGTCTCTGATGATGGTCGAAAAGGTGCCCGACTCGACGTACGAGATGGTGGGCGGTCTGGACCGTCAGATCAAGGAGATCAAGGAGGTCATTGAGCTTCCCGTCAAGCATCCGGAACTGTTCGAGTCGCTCGGAATTGCACAACCGAAGGGCGTGCTCCTGTACGGACCCCCCGGAACCGGCAAGACGCTTCTGGCACGAGCTGTGGCGCACCACACTGACTGTCGATTCATCCGGGTTTCGGGCTCGGAGCTGGTACAGAAGTACATTGGAGAAGGTTCGCGGATGGTCCGTGAGCTGTTCGTCATGGCGCGTGAGCACGCACCGTCGATCATCTTCATGGACGAGATCGACAGTATTGGCTCGTCGCGTGGCGAGGGCGGCTCGGGCGGTGGCGACTCAGAGGTACAGCGTACCATGCTGGAGCTGCTCAACCAGCTGGACGGCTTCGAAGGTACCAAGAACATCAAGGTGATTATGGCCACCAACCGTATCGACATTCTCGACTCGGCACTGCTGCGGCCGGGACGAATCGACCGAAAGATCGAGTTTCCCCCGCCCGGTCCTGAGGCGCGTGTGTCTATCCTGCGAATTCACAGCCGCAAGATGTCGCTGCAGCGTGGTATCAACCTGCGTGCGCTGGCGGAGAAGATGGGGCAGTGCTCTGGCGCCGAGGTGCGCGGTATCTGCACCGAGGCAGGCATGTACGCGCTGCGAGAGCGACGACAGCATGTATCGCACGAGGACTTTGAGCTTGCGATTGCCAAGGTTCTGCGCGCCCAAGCTTCGGCTGAGACCTCGGTGAACAAGCTGTTCACATAGATGCGTTTGTCTTTGGCGCTCTTGCGCTCCTGCAAGTGGTCTCCGGTCCCCGTCACGTCTGTCTCTTGTTGCTGATTTCTTGTTCTTTGCAATCACATGTATTATCATTCCGCCTGGCTCGCCCTCGAGTCCCACCATGCATTCCATCATTCACTTCCCTGCACATTCTCAGAGCGCCTGTGGATCAGTTGGGGCGACTGGAGATTGTCTAACGACGGAGTCGCAAGTATGCAGCATTGGCACATGCCTCGAAGATGAGGCCGCTCCCGACGTCTCGACCCAGATCTTGAAAGGTCGGTAATCAGGGTCTAACAACTTTTTTCTTTCCAAGCGAGAGGCAATTGACCCAACAGGAGTTGTTTAAGCGTGCAATTGTCCAAATAACATGAATGCTTGAGCCCCATAAGGAAATCCGGCATGATAGTTTGTCAGTGCCGTGGACTTTGTTCTGGTGTACACCACGTTCACGAAGGTATCTACAGAACAGAGCATGCCTGACGCTCGTGGTGCTCCTGCAGACAGGCATGAGAAAACGAGAAAAGTGCGATAGACGATCTGGGCCGTGCAACATGCGCAGGACTGAGTTCCGTCGCTGCGTTAATCCATGTACCCACGGCACAGTACTAGGCCGTTCACACCTCATGGCGGGCGACTGATTCGAATTCTTCCTCGGAGCTTGTTGGAGTCTGGCGCCGAGCGAATGCAAAGAATAAGGAACCGTGATCTGTCTACTGCCGTCGAACCGCCGCTGCGTGCTTCTGCTAGAACTGGAAGGTCAAAGCTTGATGCTGAGCTGATTCCGCGGGGCCGCGGAGGCGCATATGGCAGCAGCGGTACGATGTGAGATCCCACGCGTGGTGCGACGTAGCTTACGTTCAACTAGAGTACAGTCTAGGTAGCTACTGTAACTGTAAGCTGGATCTGTATTTAGCCTCGTTCGCGGGCTGGACTTTGGTCGTGTCGGTGCACGTCCTCGAGACTCGAATTCGGCACGCGGCCGTCAGCGGCCATCAGGCCGTGCAGGTAAGTGCGCCCCATCTGCGTGTCTGCTTCGAGCGACTTTGACATGCTTGTCCCTGTGAGCCCTCGTGCCTCTGCGCCGTACAGCTCGAAGGGGATCGCCGTTACAGTAATTATATAACTAAAATATTAATTATTATTAATATTAAATTGTTATTTTCATTGTTTCCACTAGTGTTCAGTAATGTACTGTGCTGTACTGTGCTGTACCATCTGTCACTCTGCAAATGCACGGGCGTTTTGGCACATCCCAACTTCCACCTCGGCTTTCGCTCCACTTTTGACCTGCTTCCAGATGCATCGATGTCGTCCGCTCTTGTTTGCTGCGCTCGGCTGTCAGTGTGCCTTGATGAAATCGTACGATGCTGACCTCGCGAGCTGGGTTCTTTGCCCGAGGGCCGGACCAAGTGCACTGACTACTGTATCTCGCACCGGCGAGCAACCACTGTACTGGCTCCTTGCGTCGGACTATCGCTGCAGTGCCTCGATACGGATGGGGCAATATAATATATGTCTTTTTCTTGTCTCTTGGTTTTAATCAAGACGATAACTCGGGTTCCGGCTCTTGAGCTTGGACGCAGTGAGCCGGTCTTGACTGCAAAAGCCTCTCGCAGCGTCCAAAGAGGAACAGTGACACCAAACAATAGTGACAGTACAGTACAGCACAGTACCGTACCGCACGCCCTGTAGAATCAGACCCTTACATGCAACAAGATGGACTGCTCCGATGGAATAATGAAAAACGGCCAACGGGCAGTCAGCCGGGCGTGGTGACAGTCCCAACCTCCACGTCCCACTGCTTCCACCGCTGCTGCACGATTTCTCGTTCGATCCGACAGCGTCCTGCAGATCGCCATCAACAGCCTGCATATGGGCCCTCGATGGCCTAAGCAGACAGCTGTTCTGGATCTCTCGTATCCCTCGCCTCGCCCCTCGCCCCTCGCCCGCTCGCCTTCTCGCCCGTCTGGAATCTCCCTCGGGCCCTCTTTCTCGTCTGCCATCTGTCCATGCTTGAATGCTCCGCGGAGAGTGTTGTAGACCCATCACGGTGTCTGTCACACTCTCCTGTTTCCTTTCTCTCTTTGCCCCAGAGCCGAGATGCCTTCATCTCGTTTGGTGGATCGGAGCCCGTGCACGCCCGCCGTCGACGTCCAATTCCCGCCGTGAACCGTACCAACATCCTGTGGGCGTTGCTTCGTGATGCTTTGTGACCCGTTTGCTCCTCACGCCTCATCTGAGTAGTTCTTTCCCTTCCACCATCCATCCACCGTTCTCAAGATCGTGTTGCACGGCTAGGTGGAGCATACCGTGTCTGTTCTCCTCTCTTGCCATAGAGCTACCTCAACGTAGCATATACCCATCCGGCTTCCCATTTCTCCCGGGCCTTTCCCTCAACGGCTGTTCTGGCGCCTGACCTTTGGCCCTCCATCTGCGACACAGACATTCATCATGTCGAGTCTTTTCCCTTCCATCCCTGTGCCACAGGCCTTGATCAGCCCGCTCAGCCGGCCGGTTGCCGCTGTCGCCAGATCCTCGGTCCTGTCTCTCTTCAGCAAACTCGCCGT
The DNA here is from genome assembly GCA_003144125.1 of Testicularia cyperi. NCBI lineage: Eukaryota > Fungi > Basidiomycota > Ustilaginomycetes > Ustilaginales > Anthracoideaceae > Testicularia > Testicularia cyperi. Next base: position 14,346 of record KZ819191.1, read on the forward strand.
CGGCCAGCTCGAGATTCGACTCGCTGATGGCCGTACCCTGCGCTACGGCGATCCGACACTGGTCAAGAGCAAGGAGCACCAACACAAGGACGCACCCATCGTCGAGCTCCCTGCGGACCTCAAGAAGCAAAATGGTGCCAAGACAGCCGCTACGTCACTCAAGCGAAGCGCGCCTCATGCTGTCCTCATTGTCAACAGCGACAACTTCTGGACTCGCATGTTCTTCGGCGCGGATCTCGGCTTTGCAGAAGCATTCATGATCGGCGAGGTAGACACTCCGGATCTGGCAGCTTGCTTTGAGATCTTTATCCTCAATCGTTCATCCCTCTCCAACCTGGAAAATGTCAGCTTTGCCACGTCTCTCGTGTCCTCCGCACAGGCCTTGCTCAACAAACGGTATGCCAACACCAAAGTCGGCAGTCTCCGCAACATTGGTGCACACTACGACATCAGCAACGCCATGTACAAGGCCTTCCTCAGCAAAGACATGACTTACAGCTGTGCCGTGTTTGATACACTCGACGCCGACGTGTCTGGCCCATCGATTGCCAGCATCAGTCGCCCAGCCTTGTCTGGTCGAGCTTCCAACAATGATGGCGCGTTCGAGCCGCTCCGCTTCAGTGATAGCGAGCTGCCGACCCCGCCTTCCGAGACCGAAAGCCCAGAGGGTCTGGACGGGTCCGCAGTCACCGACGAGCTCGAACAGGCTCAGTACAAGAAGCTCGAGCTCATCATCAAGCGCGCCAACATCCGTCCCGGGGACCGCGTTCTCGAAATTGGTACCGGATGGGGGTCCTTTGCCATGCGCGCGGTGCAAATGACGGGTTGCCATGTGGATTCGGTCACCCTTTCGGTCGAGCAGAAGGCACTGGCCGAGCAGAGAATCGCCGAGGCCGGCCTCTCGGATCACATCAAGGTTCATCTGATGGACTACCGAGACTTTCCCGAATCCTGGACCGATCGATTCGACCGCGTCTGCTCCATCGAGATGCTCGAGGCGGTCGGTATCGAGTTCCTATCGACTTACTTCGCCTGCGTCGACCGTGTACTCAAGAAAGATGGCGGCACGGCGGTTTTCCAGTGCATCACCATGCCCGAGAGTCGCTTCGAGTCATACTACAAAGGCGTCGACTTTATCCGCAAGTGGATTTTCCCCGGTGGTGTTTTGCCCTCGGTCACCTCACTGGTCAATGGCGCAACAGACGGCTCCGACGGCCGACTTGTCTTGGATACAGTGGTCAGCATTGGCCCGCACTATTCGAGAACGCTGCGCGAGTGGAAGGACCGCTTCGAGGCCAATTTCGACAAGGTTATCCGTCCCGCCCTGCTACGTGATCACGAGGACATCCGAATGCTGCCCGACGCCGCAAAGGAGAAGGAGGTCGAAGTGTTCCGCAAGAAGTGGATCTACTACTTCGTATACTGCGAAGTTGGATTCACGCATCGTGTTATTGGTGACCACATTCTCGCATTTACCAGGGAAGGAAATGTCACCCTGCCCGTCTGCTGTGGTTGATGCTCATGACCGACTAGGCATGACGCAGACAACACGCTGTCGTCGCCGCGCGTTCAACGTCTCAGGTTTTCATCCGCGCAGCTCAACTTAATGTAAACTCTAGACAGTAGTATATAACTCTGATGACTGTACATCATCGTGTGACTGGATGACTGCGCATTGGGCGACTCTCGTTCTAGGCCACGAAAACATTCGCTCGGTCCCAATCTACGGTGGTACAAGGTGTGGAGGTGGCGGCGAGCACACACGGGGCCAAGTGACCAGCGTGGAGAAACAAGTATTCGTTTCAGATTAGCAAGACCAAGACAGAGAGGACAATAGCGATGCCAAGAAGAAAGGGGGGCAGGGCGGTCATAAGGACGTGCTGAAGTACAAATCAAACAAATTAAACGAGCGACAAGATGTGGCAAGGGTGGAATAATGGGCTGCGAAGAGGGTTCAAAGAAGTTGGTTCGCGAGTAAATGCGTGCAAGGGTGTGAGCCAGGCTGGGGACCGGACGGATCGAAATGTAGCATTTCGACTGGACCGGACGACGGCTAGACTGGCAAACCTGCATGGACGACCGTTCGAGCAGGGTGATTTTGAGGGTTGGAAATGTGGGCGTGTGTTACGGGAAGAGCTGTCGCTGCGTTGTACCTCTGCTGTCGACGACACCCTCACGGCCAGATAGAGGACCGGGGCGATTCATCAACTCCGCGTGTGTGGGTCTTCCGCGCAAGCTCCTCTGCATATCATCCTGAGAAGGCATACTTGCGCGTGGAGCCATGAGAGGACGTCCGGCGACAGCTGATGGACCCTGCTCGACACCGTAATTCATGTCGGACTGGCTCAGCGTTGTGGCGTGATAGGAACGTCTTGCGTCGCTCGTCGGGCCCGGACCGACGGGCGAGCCCAGATCTGTGCTGTACCCGGGACCGCGTCGGAAGTCGTCGACTGGACTGTGTGGACCAGGCGCGGCGATATGTTGCGGGCCTGGGCCGGCGTAAGGTCCAGCTGGTCCCGCCATCGAGCGCACGAAAGCCATCGGAGCCATGCCCTTGTCAGATGACCCTCCTATCGGTCGACTTGGTCGACGCTGCTGCGAAGGCTCGAAACGCGGATCGGATGCATGGTCTGGCCTCTCCTGCTTTACACGCTGTGCGTGGGCAGTCGCAGCATCCTCTGTCCACGAGTCCTTACGCGAACCGAAGTCAACCGCATGCGAAGTTCTTCGGTCAGGGCCACGATCCGGAGTGGGCACAACCGACTCCCAGCGCTCCCGCGTCACACCGGGTCCCGCAGACGGAATCGGTGCGGCCGTTTGCTGTCTCGTTTCCCACGTGCTGGGTCCCGCGCTCCCAAGTTGATGAGAAGTCCTCTTCTCAGGTCGCTGCTGTCGAGGCGACAAGCCGCCGCCTCCAAAATAGTCGCTTGGTGCGCCCATCGTAGGTGCACTCATGCTGGTGGAGGGATGCTCGAGCTCTCCAAATACATTGTAACGCGAGTGTCGTGAGGACGACGAATCCTTGCTGGCGGCGCCAAAGGACCTGGAATGCGGACTTGGGCCGAACGCGGCAACGCTCCCTGCGCTGGGTATTCCAGGCGGGGGCGGCCAGTCCACAGGATCGCGAGCCAGTAGGTGACGAATCCAGAGATCCTGATTCCGGATTTGCTCCTCCATCTCCTTGATACGGCTGAAAAGATCCTGATTCTGCAAGAAAAGCTCCTTGGTTTGCTCAGACAAGTCATTTCGGATAAGCGGCATGATGCTGGAGAGAATGTCGTCCTTGAGGTGATTTCGCAGGATATCGAACAAGCCGGGAGGAAGTACTGCAAGTCCATTTCGGCCGACCTGAGCAATGTTGGACTTTGACCCGGAGGTTGTGCTGCTCGACGTACGGTTGCCCTCGGCGGCGCCGGCACGGTCTTCATCAGTGCCCGCTAGCTTCGAATTCCGCTGCGAGCCGGATATCTGTTCATCCTCTTCATTCGGCCCTAAAGTCTCGTTGGTATCCTTGCCGATGGCTTCGTTCTCGGATACCTGCGACGTCGCTTTGGAACCACTGGCTTCTCGAACATTTGCGGGTGCAACTGACGACGAGGCAGCCACATTTGCACGTTGTGCGAGGCGCTCCGCAATCGCCTTCGCACGGGCCTGGTGTCTCGGCCCATAAATGCCGTTGTAAATGTTTCCATATTCGTCCATCAAAGGCTTTTTCGGTAGGACTGGGACCCGGCGATCCGAACAGTACACAGTCCACTCTGCATGGACGGCGTCGACGCTTCGGCGCATATTTTCGGGTGTCATAGGATCGGGGTGATGCTTGTAAATGAGATCCAAAAACACGTCAATCTCTTCCGAAGACAATGCCCCGCGCCCGATCGGCGAATTCTCACCGGAAGGTGAGTTGGCGCGAGAAGAAGACGACAAAGTGCCGTCAGCCGATGCAGAGTCGGAGTCGCTATGCGTTTGGTCGGGTGGCGTGCCATGATGATAGGGCTCGTCTCTACGCATTTCTAAATGTTCCATTCGCGCGCGCTGCCCTTCAGCGCCCCGACAAGACCCGACATCATCCGCCGATCCTCCAAAGGGACGTTGCGACTAGAGACGACCGGCATCAGTGTTATTTGAAGGAGACAAAGTCGTTTGATTGGTGTAAAAGAGTCAGACGGCGGCGCTTGCAGTTTTGAGTCGGTCCGCAGTATTAACTTACCTTGCTAAAACGTGAAGAGCCTGCCTTGGAGCGCTTGGAAGGATCATGGATGTTTGAAGGTGTGCTGAGCTTCCGCTTGACAGAATGGGCGCGCTTGGGGCCAGTATCGCTGGCGGAGTGGGAAACCCCAGCAGCGAGGTCGTCCGAGAGCTCATCTTCCTCCATCGAGTCGGCGTCGCCATGAACTGCATCTGTGGGCCTACCTGAGCGATTGGAAGGTGTCTGATGCGACCGCGAAGGAGTAGAGCTCGGATTAGAAGAGTGGGCTACCTTAGATGTGGACCGTTTCTCGTTGTGTTCCGCCGTGCCCTGAATGAGTCTGGCGGGCATATCGGACATGACTTGTAGAGTCCGGCACCTTTGGGACAGAACGCTAATCCAGGCAGCCGACCAGATTCAGTCCGAAGCAGGTGCGACTAGTTGGATCTGATTGGGAAGCGACCCTCTGTACTGTGGTGGTTGAAACGTCTCTCTAAAAGATAGAGTAGTAGGAAGGTGTGCTGGCCAACTTTGGAAGTTCTTTGAGGCAACCGAGAAAGACGAGAGGCGCAGGCAGAAGGGCGGCCGATGTTTGGAAGAAGGAAGACGAAGGATAGGAAGCAAGGAGAGAGCAGTCCAGGAGGTGACGACGGGAGAAAGTGGAGAGAAGAAAGTGTCGTTCAGAGAGGGAGGAAGGATGGAAAGGTGAAGGGGTCGTGATACGAGAGAAGGACATCCGCTTCGATTCCCCTTCAACCAGTCGAAATAGATACTGAGGATCCAACTGTTGAGCAGTGCCGATTTGACAGGCTAGTCTCTGTCGTTCTTACGCGCAACGAGTCGGAACGTGGACCTTCCTAGGGATCGGCAATAAGGCGAGCTCGTGTCTTTAGCAGTCTACTTCTGCCGGATGACGTTTGGACTCCACTGGGACGCAATGAATGAAGCCGCACAATTTGGCGCCGAGGGACCGCCTGATGAATCCGCACAACCTGGTTGATTGGTAGTGGGCGCTGCCCTCGAGAGTGTGGCTCTCTACTTTTCGATGTGGGCGATGCAAGTCCTGCAAGATGGCGTCTGATCTCTCGGCGGAAGATCGTGAGATGAAACCAGATATGAAGAGGTAATTATGAAAGGCGTAATGGGCCGCCAAAATTGATGTGGTAAAATGGCTTGCTTTGGCGCTGTGACGGTGATGAATGCAAGAGCGAATGATGTAGAACGTCCAAAGTCGTCTGTCCGAGGAAACGTATGCGGCCGAAGAAGCTATTCAGTGCAGAGGCGATCGAATAATGTGGCGAGAAGAAAGTGGTGGACGAGATAAGATGGACACACCCTGCGACACAACGTGGTTGTCAGAAGAAGATTTGGAGGAACCCAAGGATGCTGATCAGCCCAGGACAAAGAGCTTCGAGACGCTGCAGTGGGCTCTGGACGAAGCGAAAGGTCGGAGAGGCCGTTGGAGGTAGAGGTTTGACTGAATACGAAATGGCCTCTAGCGAGCCTGGCCAAACGGAGAGAAGAGTCGAGCTGGTGCGTGGACAGGAAAGATCCAAACTAATGGATGCTTCCTCACTTGCTCTGAACTGCGCTTTGCCCCTGTTGAGATTAAGAATGGGGAGAAGCCGATGCGCTAGATTATCGACGCAAGTTAGCATAGGCTCGCAAAGCTAGCATGCACTTCCGTCCAACGACAGGACAGTCAAGACAATGGGCCCGTATCGACCAAGGCGCGCACGAAGGGACAAGGGCGTATGGACAGAGACTAGGACTGTAGACGAGGATGGGCTGATATGCACATCAATGGAGAGAGGGGAGAAGATGGAGGGTCACGAAGCGAAAAAGGAGGAGGAAGAGGAAGGCAGGAGAAAGCGAGAGAGACAGGCCGGGGTGCGAGACTTGGTGATACAGTACTCGAGAAGAGCGGGCCACGTCCCATACAGGACGGTGATTGCTGCCTGCTGCGTTCAACGGACGGTACACAGCAGAAGCCGTGACGGTGACTGGGATGCAGAAGGCACCCTACACAGAGTCAGGAAACAAGGCTGCGGACAAGGGCGCATCCAGTTGCAGCACCCAGCACACCGGATGTGAAGCATCAATTGCAACAGACAAGGCTCACGAGGCCATCGTGCTCAGCGTGTGAAGAGGGCAGAGGCTGCATCACCCAATCGGGATGAGCAACGGCGAAGGCGGAGACGGAGACGGAAAGAGCGGCGTCGGCTAAGCCGAAGCGTCGAGGAAGAGCCAAGCCACAAATTTAGCATGGCTGCCTCGAGGTGCAAAAAGGGAGACGACTCACACACACACACATACATACATACACACATACATACACACATACACACACATACACACACATACACACACCACACACATACACACACATACACACACATACACACACATACACACACATACACACACGCGTACACACACAAACACACCCACACAAAGAGACAGAGAGAGAGAGAGAGAGAGAGAGAGAGAGAGAGAGAGAGAGAGAGAGAGAGAGAGAGAGAGAGAGAGACAGACAGAATAAAGACATTCAGAGGAACCGGGAAAGCGAGATAGACATGACGGACACTGGCAGATCTGGATCCTGGGTGTCGGAACATGCATGCATGGTCGCTCCATGCATGGCCACGGTTGAGTCAGACAGGATGCAAAGTTAGGGTGCGTCAAGATCCTGCCGTTGACACCTCGGTGGCCTCTCTCGGGTCGGCTCAACAGCTCCGCAGGAAGCCGCTCCAAGACACGCACAGGCACGCCAACGCGTCCAGCCGGACAGCCAGGCACTTCGCTTCCATAAAAACGAGGGACAAGCCGAGCTCAAATAAGACAGACCCGCAAATTCCTGTACAGTACCTTCGCACTGAATTCCTCGACTGGTAGGCAGGCAAGGCGGGTCTGGCTTGACGAGGCCGACTGGCAGAGCCCGGCACTCCAGACTGCACACTGTCTCACCGCTGAACCTGGCAGCCACTTGGCAACCAGGAATCATTCCAAGCGATTGCATATATGGAGGCTTGAACTGGACAATGAGTGGAATAGAAACAAATGTGCAACCTATTAATTCGATGCTCCTGCCCTCAATCTAGCCGGCGAACGTCTGTTGTACTGCGCTGCTTGTGCGACCTCAAAGATGTGGACTTGAGCAGCAGTCATCGAGACTGGTGCGGCGCATCGATTCGGTGCCCATTCGGGAGAGTCAGAATGCCCACGAAAAGCACCGAACGCACACTATTGTCCGTTTAGCACTGAGAAGGACGGCACGGCAGGGTCGGACTCCGGTGGCACCTCGCAGTGCGATCGCCTGAGAGTGGCGGGGTGGCTGGAAGGCGGGCGGTGTGGGCCGAGACCGTTGCGCAAAGCAAGCGAGTGAAATCAATGTCTGCAGAACATGCACGGTCGTTCCGCTGAAATGCCCTGGTGGGTCGGCAGGGCTGAGTGACCGCACAGTCTTTCCGAACGATCACAGGGACAACGGCGACGCTCCCGATCAAGGGCTGGTTCTGCAATGCAAGGCCATGCAAGGCCCAGCAAGGGGATGGCGCTAGCGAAGAAAAGAGGCGTGCGGATTGAGATGTCAACGATGGGCTGTTGCGGAGGCGCGCGTGCAGGGTCGGGGCAGTCGACAGGCGATATGCAACGTTGCAAGCCACAATCTCTGTCCGACCACGCCGAAAAAGAGTGGAAGAGCGAATCTCGAAGGCACAAAAAGATCATTATGCACTTTAGAACGACAAAAAAAGAATGGAATTATTAAAAAAAAAAAAAAAATCGAAGACGAAAAAAGAGATATATCTGTAACCTTTTTCTTTGAAAGAGATATTGTAGGGGAAACGGGAGCTGTTGGTTCCAAATAATTTTAAGACCACTTGAATTGCAACGAAGATGGTTTGGTCTTAGCAAGGAGACCCTTGGCGAAAGAAAGCGCTGGCACGACTGGGGCTTGTCGATCAAAGACTGCTCGAAAGCTGCTCGAAAGCGAGTTTAGCACGCCTTGGGCCTGCCAATTTTTCGGAATTAGACATGAGCCATGCAGGATGCAGAGTCGGAGCTCGAGTCGGGCTGTCCGGCAGTGGCTGCTCTGATCGGTAGGCATCGGATGGCGAGTCTGGCACTGTTGGCACATGCAAGGCCTGACACTCAGACAAAGAACCCTTGAAGAGCCCTTCAATACACCTACTAGTTTCCCAATGTCGATAGCAGAAGAGCAAGTGCTATCTCTGTATCACGCCTCAGCACCGCCTCCTGTTTCGTCTTGGGCGTGTCCATTGATGGATAGCGTCGTTCTGCGCTCAACTAGCGGCTTAGATCACTGCGCTTTTGTTTCTCGCCCCGCATTCTTTCTTTTTTTCAAAACAATTATTTTGATTCTATCAATATACCTAGAAGCTTGTGAGTGGCACCCTGAATCTAGACAGACACGAGGCGTCTTCTGCTTTAAAGTCATGCAGCAACAAGAGAATTCGCCAACATTGGCGCATGTCGATTCGAGTGATTCAAGACCCTTTATTGTTTGATCCTGGTCTGCTGATGCCCGCAGGCTCCTTACCGCTATGCGGATAGAAATCCCGTCTTAAATGACACCAGCAGCAGGATAAGGCACGACTGTACGGCTATTTGGTGCAAGTGCGGGAGCCGGGCCGGCTCGGCTGGGGAGGGTGCAGGACAATAATAGCGGCGTAGCCGCGTTCGAGATGCCTTACCTCTTGAAGCGAGATCTCACCTCGCCTCGCATCGACCGTCGACACCCATGTCTGCTCGCATGTCCTTACTATCCTGGCGAGGTTGGTGACGTAGTGCATTCGCACGCCTGCCTTCTCGCTAAAGATGTATGACCTGCACTGTTCATAACGTTGGACTCTACGTCGAGCCAAGGAGTCGCTCGTGGCATACATCCCACGGCAGGGCCGGAATTGGCCGCGTCGGCCATTCTGTGACCGAGATCTGACATTTGCTGGCATCGTGACTTGTCCGAAGTCCGAGCCTCGAACACACATGTACGGTACTTTGTGTTGGAATGATGCAGTCAAGGTTGCCACACGTCCGACCTATGGCGCCGGGCAGTTCTCACGCACCTACCTTCACTCATGGACCGCAATGCATGGGGTGGCACCGCCTGCACGCCTGAGCAGAAGCACATGCGCACAGGTCTGCTCGAGATCCGAGAAGGTTGTGTTGGGTCAGAATTATGAGGCTGGCGCTGGCGTGGCCGGCCAAGGCTGCACGGGCTCGGTGCATGCAGAAAGCGCAGAACCGCTCACCACTGACTTCTGCCATTTCACGCTACCCTAGACCGATCGGTCAGCTGAAGCGATTCTGTGGAATCGTCAATTGCGACACCAAATCAAACAGCATCGTGTTGACAGCGACACTGTTGCTTTTGCCAGCTGCAGGTCTCCTACTTTAGTTATTATTTTGCATGGTTACTCAGACTCGATGAGCCGTGGACCGTCGATGCGAGTGGAAGGAAACACAAGAAAAGGTGGCGTTGAGCGTTTGCGACTATTCTCGATCAAGCTCAAGCAGAGACGCACGCGTGGGGCGGGGCGTCGCTGCGCAGATTCTGGACTCTCCGCTGCGGCAACCGAGAGCTCGGTTGGCGTGTCGGAGCCGGCACTGTTTGAGCGGAGCTTGATCCGCATGGCAGATCAATGCGCGTCCGACCCAAGCCAAGAATAATCACGCCTCCTCCTTCTCCTTTGTACAGTACAGTACCCCTCGGCATTTGGGGCGTTTGCACGTTGACCCGCAACTCCAACGCGCAGCCACACCAACAACGCCGATTTAGAGCTGCGCAGCGTGCAAAGCCATTACAGTACAGTACTGTATTGCAATTTTGGCTTCAAGTCAGCTGAGCACATTCCTTGCCATCCACTCTGATCTGCCTCCCGATTTCCCTGTCCCAACACACGTGCAGTTAGGCACCGTTCTGATTTCAACAGCCGTCTCTCTAGCCTGCGCGTTAGCTACGTGAGGTGGCTTCTCCCCCCCCCCCCCCCGGGGGGCCGCGTCTTCTCTTGACCTACCCGATTCTGTTGACTGTAGTCGGTCACCCTCTGCTTCTCCGGCCAAGTGTCTCAGACGAGGGCAGGCCTCATTCCTCATTCTTCAGCCTTGGCGCCGTCAAAATGCATGCATATTTGTTTTGTAGCTATCAATCACGGTTCCTCGCTTCACTACCGAATCGGGTGCAAATTTCGAGGCAAGAGTGTAAGACGATCCTGCAATGGCTGCCTCTAGTTGAGAATTTGAACTCGGTTGCAACGTCCCGCTGCATCTACCTCGGGCAGTGCTAAGCGACCACATGGGACCTGCAAGACAGAAAAATTCTACCCTTACATCTATAGCAACAAGACGGTGAAGGCGTGAGAAACTTGGGCCTGGACGCCGCTGACCCACAGAGATCTCCGTGCTACCAGTTTTCGGCTCTTGTTCTGTTGAGCCTTCCAGTCTTGCCAGATCCCCCTGGTTTTTCCATACTCGGGTCAACTTGCACACTGCGGGACATAATGTCTCTCGTGCGAGGCGACCATGTATCCGAGAGAAGCCACGCTACGAACACGGACCGGTGACGAGCGCGTGACTGGTTTAGACCGTCGACCTTTGGAGTTCCAAGTGGACTGGCCGACGGGAAAGAATGTGACACCCAGGTCAAAATCCCGGTTGCTCTTCGTGTGTCTTGGTCTGCAACGCTCATTTCCCATAGGCCTGGCATGTCGGACAGGCCATGTGCACAACGATGTACGTTCGGCGTGTGAAGACAGACCGACAGGGTCGTCCCTCCACCCGTCACGAGGCTGCCAAGCAGCTCAAACCATGAAGGCATGAACAATGAAATACTGTTTTTCATCCTTCGTCCTTGTGTGCGAAAAGGGAACAAAGGAATAATTCGAGCTCAGACGCCGCCGCCGAGCTGTGCGGCAGCTGTTGACAAGATTATGGGCTGATTCTTGCACAGATGCCTCCCGACAGATCGGCGGGACCGATCTCGTCGCCGTTATTTCGGGACGCATAAGAAACGTCGGAAGATGCCCCCTGTCTTTTGAGCTGTGTACAGTGTTGCAGGCCTCTGACGCCTTCGCCTGCCCCTTTGAGCTATGTTGGTTGTGCGACACTATCTAGCTCCACACCTACTCTCCAAACTAGCCCGCTTACTCACCGATGCTTGACGAGTCTAGTGTAGGGCGGCGTCCATCTTGACTCGACGCAGCTTGGTCGACCGAAAATAGTTGGCCATGGATGGTCTGGACTCTCGCGTGCGCTCAGGGACCTGCATCATCACTCCGACTCGCTTCTGCCATGCCTTCGTTTCGGTCACCGACAGCCCGTCTCATCAATCAAGTCCAGCAGCCGCTCGCGCGTACGTCGTCACAACTACTGGATCACTGTTAATGCCACAAATTCTATGCTTGACCCGTGCCCCTTGCTGTTTGCGCGCTGACTCCTAAATTTAGCGATCTCACAAACTGGATGTTTCCGAGCTGTGTGCCAGCGAGTCGCGAGTAAAGCGGATTGATTGCATTGAAACCGCCAACCGCCCGCGTCACTGGGCTTTGCGTCAGACGCCAGCTGCAACAGCCGACGAAGACAGACCCTTCTTGTTGAGATGCTGGCAAACGTCCTCGAGCGCATCAGTCAGCCTCGAAATCTGTTCATCCCATCGCCGCGTCCACTTCGCATCGAGATCGCCCTGGCCCGATGTGGGCGCATTCATCGCTGAGGCGTCATCACCGTCAAACGCCGCTTCCGCCTTGGCAGACGCGCTCAGGCCGCCTGCAGTAATCTCGTTTTCGGCGCGCCGGCCCTGATCCAAAAAGAAGAGCATCCCTCGACTCGCCGTGGCGCTATCAACTCCTGATCTTGAGTCCACGCCCGATTCCGATGCATCGCCTACCTGGTCGATCCATGCCTTGAGACGTCCCTGCATGATCATCCGACGTGCCGTCGCCTCGGCGCCCTCAGCACTGAGATTTACCAACGCGCCGAGTCCGTCCAGTGTGATGTTGTCGTAGAGCCGAGATGCGCTCAACACATTGTGCTCGATCATGGCACGGTCCAGCACAGTCAAGGGCGCATGGCGCACGCCGCTGGCTGAGTCGGAGGCCGAGGTCTGCATTCTGATGACCGGGTCGTTGGAGGGCGCCAGCTTGGCCACTTGATGCGGCGAGAGCAGCTTCTCGAAGGCCGCAATCTCATCGGGTCGAATAATGTGATCGAGAAACACCTTCGATAGGATCGTGTATTGTGGCAGCGACTGCGTACGCTCGTCACGCATCAGTGTGGCGAGTGTCCGTGCGCGTTGGGGCCCGGCTGGCGAAAGGATCGAGGCAGTCACGGCCGCAGAGAGCATCATGCTGCGATCGTCTTCATCGATCTCGGACATGAAGCTGAGTTCGTGGTATCGGACTGCAGCCTCGGCAAATCTGCGCTGCGAGTCGTATATCCTGGCCTGCGAGAGTCGAAATTGCAAACCCAGAACCTTGGCGTCTTCGAGACTGGCGCTTGCACTGCTCTCCGAAGCGGCTTCCAGGGAACTCGAGGCATTCGCTTCGGCTTCGGCTTCGGCTTCGGCTTCGGCTGTTCGCTGTGCTGATGAAGGAAGTGCACCAGGTACGTTGCGAATGACCATGCTGGCTCGCTTGAGATAGAGATCCGCCTGCACGGGATCGTCAGCCTCGAGGAGCAGGCGAACGATTCTTACATAGATCGACAGCTTGAAGTGATCCGAAACGGTGCGGTGACCCGAGTCTAGCGGAATGGCTAGCAGCACTCTTGCGGCCTCGTTCCACTCCTCTTCGGATTCCAGCAGACCGGCGAGCTGCAGCCGTAGATTGGAAGCCTGCTCCTCGAAGCTGAGCACCCTCGCCTGGACCTGATCCAACGCATCCTCGAGTACCTGCCGGCATACGTCGGGATCACACAAGGCTGACTTGCCTGCCTTCTCGGCATCAATGTCTTGCATGCTCTCGTTCTGTTCCGAGGCTTTTGCCGCGGCGGCATTGCGAGCGATACGGGCGATGTGTTGTTCAAATGCTGTCAGGGCATTGCGACCGACAATCAGACCTCCGCCGGTGCTGTTCTGCTCGCTAAAGACTGCATGCTGCAGATATACCGAGCAAGCTTGCTGCAATGCCGGACCATCCAGCTGTGAGATGTCCTTCGTCAGGAGTTCCGTAAGCAATCTGGCGTACGCCGCGGACCGTGCTGCGTTAGGCTGCGAAGAGATCTGCTGCAACTGACTGGTAAGCTCGTTCAGCACTGTCGACGACATTGCTTGGGTTATTTTTTGTCGGCAATCCGAACACCCTGCACGAGACTTTTCGCTTGTCGTGACTGTCGAGCTCCTGTGTGTCTCTGTGTGTGTGTGTGTTGTCAAGGTGGTGGGTTGCCAGACGATGTTGGAAAGATGGAGTGGAGAGAGCTAAGGTGGTCAAGTGGAGGCTGTCTGAAGCCTGCAAGCTGGTCAGTGCTGAGCTTCGACTTGACACCGCTACTGTACTGCGCTGTTGTTAGAACTGGGACTCGTAATGGCCTAACAAATAAATTATCCTGGGCTCAATTTAGCCAGCTCGCTCTGGCTCGGCTCAGCTCGACTTTGGCAAGGCTACGCATACGACACACGACGGGCTTGCCCGTTGGCCTATTGCCCTCGATCCCGCACATGATGAGCTCTCGCTGCTGGATACGACGTTCTACGATTCAGACCTTGCGTCGAGCGAGACAGACACGGACGATTCGCGCGATCAGCGTTAAATGCTACACAGGCCATGATTCTCAGACATAGCCGACAGGCTGGACAGGCTGTCACAGGCCTGTTCGCCTTCTATTGGGATTGCAGCTGAGCCATCAACTCCTGCCACCAGACGAGCTCCTCGGCACAGACGCGATGACCGAGCTCTTCGATGATCTGGTCCACGAACATCTTGACGCCCTGGCCATAGAGCCAATCTGCGAGGTCGGACGAACCATCTACCGGTTGACGTGCCAGTACGCCAATGTGATTGAGACAGGTCTTGAGCTCTGATTCCAGTTCAGCCCGATTGCTGTCGTTCGTGTTGATCTTGTATCGGTAGAGCAAAGCACGCAGAAGGTTGAGAGTAGCCTCAGATTCGAGGGAGACACTCTCCCAGCCACCGGGTGGCACGGCAGCGCCATGTGCCGCTCTCACTCCGCCCACTACACCTCCTCTTGATTGCGTGGATGAAGTCGGTGGACGCAGGAGCCAGCCTAGGCCAATTTCAGTAACCGCCTTTCTAGAGTACAATCGCGCATTGTCGATGAGTTTGGCGCGTGTACCGATGGCGCCTGGAACGCCGAGCGCCTCAAAGACGGGATTCGATCGGAAGAGTGCAAAGCTGGAGAGCGCAAGCAGGATGCGGCATCGCGACCGCGAGGTTGGCGTCGATGTATTGGCCTGGCCCAGTACGGCTGCCTGCCCCTTGGAAGCCGATGAGGTGTCCAGCGCGGCCAGCGCGGCAGAGAAGAGCTTGGCCGACGCCGTAGCCAGCGTCCAAGTTGCGGGCACAACCGCAGCTGACGCCTCGTCCAGGGTTCCGCCTTCTTCGAGCATCGGCGCTGCCCGGCGCAGTGCCGAACGGCAGAGGCTCTGGCCAGACTCGCCCACTTCACAGAGCGTAGCTACGTCGGGCTTCACGCTCTCGGCCGATCCAGCAGACGAGTCTGTCAGCCTCGTTGCCCAGCTGTGAACTTTGTCCATTGCCGTCTTGAGCTCCGCATCTATTGTGTCAAGGCCTGCATTCGACACAGGTATTTGCGACTCGAAAAACTCGACAGTCTTCGCAATGTAAGTCGTTCGCAACGTGAGGTGGGCTCGGAGCAGCTCTTGCTGCTTGGTCGACTTATCCTCCTGATCGATGGGCGGAAGCTCGGATGGCTGGAATAGGGCCTCGGCGCACGCCACAGCCTCTCGAGCATCTCGCATGTACGACTCTACCACATCGGGGCTTGTAGCAGCCTGTAGCAAGGAGGTGTAGCAGGAGATCATAGAAAGTAGCGTGTCAACCACCGAGGTAGTGCTAACCAACGAGGAAGTGTAGCCGTACAAAGCTGTCTGGCTGTCTTCGCTCCGATCTTCATTCATTGTTTCGGCCTGCAAATTTGATACAGACTCGCTTGGCACTTCTGTTGTGACCTGCTGCTCCATTGATGCCGAGTGACCCTCATCCGAGATCGATGACATCTCCTGATCCGCAATGACTCCACGCTGAGATGATTCCGTGGCCTGGAAGATGGTGATGGCCTCCTTCCAGAGCTTGGTAGCGGTAGCGAGGTCCGGATGTGGATCCTGTGCCTCGGCATATCCTCCATATACGCCGACTTGCTGACGAAGGTGCTGGGAGGGCCAGTCCAGCTCGTCGACCAGCTCAGCAAGGCTTTGCACTGCCGTGCCAAGCTGAGTGTAACAGTCCAGTGCAAATGGACTCGGGAGAAAATTGGGATCCTCATCTTCGCGCGAGCCCGGCTCGGGCATGGCATGGTATAGCGCTTTGCGCGATTCTGAGACACCCTTGACGAGCATTGCAATGTTGTGCGGAGGCAGAAGGAACTGTGTTGCCAGCAGATACTGGATCCGTGCGGTGTTGAAAGTGGCGTCTGCAATCTGCTGCCGAGACTTGGTGAGTTGTGAGGCTCTCAGGTAGAGCGACTCGGCCTGCTCGTAGAAGCGTTGTGCCTTGACACCTACTTGAAAACGTTCACCCTTCTCTTCAAGCTCCACTCCATCATCCATGGCCTCGTCGTAGTCATTGTAAGCCGCGGCATTGACAGGGCCGAACTGTCCGCCACCTCTCGAGCCAGAAGCGAGGCTAGTCACCTTGGGCATCCGTTTTGGAGCCATCGCGGCCGAATGCTGGATCTGGGATGGTTTACGAGATGAAGACAGATGAGCCAGGATCTCGAAGATGAGTTGGTATAACCGCGCTGGGTTCTCGGAATGAAGCATGCGAAGCACACAATTTTTCCCAAACAAGCACCAGCAAATGTGGTGCAGTCGAGCACTGTACTGTATTGTACTGTACTGTACAGCGCGCGAGGTAGCCGATAGTCGAGAAAGTGGAGGTGAAAGCATTTCGCAGAATGTCACATTTGTTTCTTCAGCCTGATTCTTACGATCTCGAATCAAACACCTGTCTTTCTCGTTCACTCCGTTCCGACCTGGCGACGAGCTCGTCCAGTACATGATCTAGGATGACCGGGCCTCACCCATCGAGCTCCCGGTCACGACGGGATCGTGACGAGGAGGATGAGACTCGATGGATCCCGTCCTCGTCGCGTCATCCCGATCAAGAACACTCGTCTCGAAAGGCCGATAGGGACCGGCAAGGCTCAATTCACCGACGTGACCGCGGGGAGGATACGTCGTTCAGATCACATTATAGCGAACGATCGAACCGGAAGTCTGACCGACATCGCGACAAAGAGCTGTCATCGAGTCGGCAATCCCGACGAGGCGACTCCACGAATGGCACGTCACACAGCACCAGTCGAGACCAAGGGCAAAATCGACATGAGCGCAGAAGGTCCTCTGACCAGCGTGAGAAGCAAGGAGATAGCTACGACCGGCACCAGCGAGAAGAGCGCGAAAGGCATCGATCCAGGTCGCCACGTCCATCTGAATTTGAAAGAGACAGAGCAAGAGAGCGAGAGCGCTACTTCCAGGAAGATCACAAGCCACAAGCCATGTTCGGCGAGGCGCTGGCAGAAATTCCAGCGGGCATAGCCGAGCCGCAAGACACAGACGAGAACGCCCCCGATTTTCGTCCGTCGGGTCGACTGGCTGCTGAGTCAAACTCCAAGAACGGCGTCGCTCTCAAGTATCACGAGCCACACGAAGCCAGGAAACCCAAAAAGCCCTGGCGCATGTATATCTTCGAAGGTGGCAAGGAGCAAGGTAGGTACCATTGTTGCTGGATCGCTCGGAGTCGGTGGGCGGACTCAGTCAGTACACAGTCGCAGTATTGACAATCCACTTTCTCCCCAACCTTGCGCGCCAACGGGACGCTTTTCCACGCAACGCGAAACAACAGAGATGCTCGTCTTGGGCGCACAGTCGGCCTACCTACTCGGCAGAGACCACACAGTGGTCGATGTCCCTCTCGACCACGCCTCGTGCTCAAAGCAGCACGCTGTTATCCAGTTCAGACAGACAATCGAAACAAACGAGTTTGGCGACAAGAAGAAGCGCGTACGGTGAGATGCCCGAGTTCGGCGCGTTGTGCCATCATTCTTGCCTCACACACTAACACCACTTTTCCCGGGTCCGATTCTACTGCAGCCCATACCTGATCGATCTGGATTCTGCCAACGGTTGCGAGGTCAACGATCAAGAGATACCACAAACCAGGTACTACGAGCTCAAAAGCGGCGATACCGTCCGATTCGGTGCGAGCTCGCGCGAATACGTCATGCTCGATGAGTCCATGGCATGACCGCCAGAATCGAATAAGATATCATTTTATCTTGCGATGCAATGCAATGCGATGCGATGCGATGTAGTGCAGACTATGTACGATGTCGCTTGTCTGTTGGTATGATCCGTGAATGTGCGCAAGTTCTCGTGTCATGCCGCCGTCGTTATGCAGCTTGAACATAATTTGACGGGAAGATTCCAACCTTGCCAGCTTTGACTCCCTCGCACCACCTGCCATAGCCAAGCATCGTCGGTCACATAAGGCAAAAAGAGAAATTGACAGGGTCAGTCTTACTTACGCCGGAACTCGACGCTTTCACGATGGCAGCACAGCTGAAACTCACCCTTCTCCATAGCCGAAACCGATCGTGGTAAGCTCAATACGCTCACCTTCCACCAACGAGTGTTCCTCGGGGTCTTGTGCTGCATAGCCATACAGCGCGATAACAAAACGACCACACCCTTGCGGTGTCGTCGCACTGTCCATCGCGCTCGACGGGAGGGCGTCTGGACCGGCGGTGTCGTTGCTTTTGAAGGCGCAGTAGGACGTCGGAACCAGCCCTTGCTTGCCGCCCTTCTGAACTTTGATCCAGCCACAGTTGTCCATGTCATCCTCGACGAGCTCTATGGTTTCGCCTTCGGCAACGCTGAGCTCAAAGGGACTGCTGGCTTCAAATGCGTACAGCATTCGTCCCGTCAACATGCTCGTGCTGCCGTCGTTGCTGTTGTCCGGGGGCGGACGCAAGCTTGGGGAAATTGGATTTCGCAGCGCCGCGTCGGATGCGGCAGACGATGCTGTGGTGCGACTGCTACTGAAGCGGGAGGTGAAAGACAGACTGCGGCGATGGGACGAGCTGTCGTCCGACGATGCAAGGACTCCAGTGCGGCTTGCCATCGAAACAGGACGTCCTTCGCCAGGTGAGGCCTTGCACTCGGCAGGGACCTTCATCTCGCACTTTTGGTGGACCGTGTAGCCACACGGCTTGCAGACCGCACCCTGCTTGGCTATGCCCCAGATTGTTCCTCCGCAAAAGTTGCACGATGTCGGAATGGTAAACGATGCCGGTTTGAAGCGATGCGGCCGTGCCGCACCCTGATTCTCACCAATCGCAGTGAGAATGGTGTCGACTTCGGCGTTGAGTGTATGCAGCTCGATCTCGAAGCCGAGCAGGCTGCGGGTGGCCTCAAAGAGGTCGTCGAGCACTTCTTCGGGATTGCCGAGGCCATCCTGCTGAGCGTAGGCATCGCGTAGCTCCTCGAGTCCGCTTACCTCTTTGCTCTTTGCCTGACACAGAGGCTCGAGCTCCTCGATCCGACTGCGAGCCCGGATGAGCCGATTCTGCAGGAAGACAACCGCCGATGGCTCCGTAGACATGTCGGATTTGTCAAAAAAGCCAGAACATGGCTCAAAACTCCACTCGCCTGGTTCCTGCCACCGTTGCTGATTGTGCTCGATGAAAAGTCGCTGATCCTTTGCCGCGTCTACATCGGCCGATTGAGGCTCTAGCGCCCTGTAGCGATGCTCGACGGCACTGTGATGGCCAGCGACAGCAGCAGCTGCTGCGCTAACCGTCCTGGCTAGACGCCGCGTCGTTAGACTCCAAAGTGATTGAAGGCTGTCTTCAACCGCAGGAAGATCCTCGCGGTAGAACTTCTGCTTTGCGCGGTTGGATACGGCAATTTGGATGAGGTAGGCATTCTTGCCATTCCACATGTCGGATTCAGCACTCGTAAAAGCACGCGCTGCTCGCTCGGCGTGCTTGTCTCCGGCCTCGGCCTTTTCGCGCTTCGAACGATGAGATTCGAGCTCGTGGCACAACTCGTCATATTTTGCTTTGGCCCTCTCGCGATCCGAGTAGATCTTATCGCGGTCTCCAAGAAGCTTCTGAGAGTAATTGACATGCTTCTTCCGGATGTCTTCGCGCTTTCGACCACTGCTGAGGATATCTGCCGAGATCTTGTCCAAGCGATCGGCAAGCGCCGTCTGATCTGCCGCAGTTGAGTCGGCCGTGGACAGCAGCTCACCGACAAAGGTGGACAATGTGGTCTGCTCACGCTTCCATTCGCGAGTCGGGTTGGGTCCTACTGCGCACTCCTGATCCCGCTTGGCCTTCTTGTCACGATACTTGCGGCAAAGGGCCTGTCGCTTTGCAGCAAACTCGCGCTCGAGTGCAGCACCTTCGGAAAGAAAGGCGGCCACATCAGTCTCGAGCGATAGTTGTGCTGAGATGGCGGCAGCGATCGTTGGCACTTGGTCCTGTGTACAGCGTTTAGTATCAGAAAAGCAATCGGTCGAGGGAACAAGAGCCAAGATGGGTCAGCTTCACATCTTGCAAAAGGCACCTGCAGCTCGGAAATCGAGCTGGCCGGAAGGGTTGGAGGCTGCGAAGGCTGGGAGTCAGGGAACTGATGGTGGCTACCGTACCGGAAGATCAACGCCGAAGGACGCCGTCGACATCTTGCCAGAGGAGAGCCGACGGCACTGTTCTGCAGAACGTGCACGGAGACGCGCGCAAGTGACCACGAAGGATGGAAGACGACAGGGTCTGAACCACCAGCGATGATGCGGCAAAGGCGAGATCAGCCCAGGGTGTAACGTGGTGCAGTGTGGGTACGGTGCGTTGCGGCGTGCCGAATGTGAATGCCAATGGTGAATGTGTGGTGCCTTAGGGACCGAGCAGGTTCGGTGTGGAGGTCGATTAGGATGCCGTGGAGAAGCTGTGCATGTGAGGCGGAACCGAGGCCGAAATGATGCAGGCGAAGCGGTGGGTCAGCTTCAACCGAAACACAGAAGGCGGGGCTTGGAGGTGCTACACTACACTCGTATCACGACAACGCCCTCGTACCGGCAAATGAGGTCTCTGGCACACGACTCACACGCAACAGACATGGCCCCGCTCGCTCGGCTCTGTGCGTATGCTCGACACGGCTTGTCTGTCTTTTTTTTTTTCCTTTTTCTTTTTTCTTTTTTCTTTTTTCTTTTTTTTTCTTCTCGCGGAGCATGCCAAATGTAGCAGCTGGCTCGTTTGCCCTAACACCTAAGATGAAGCAGGCGGTCGGCCGTATAAAGCTGTCGGTTTCTGCATGGTGGACCTGATCACTTGCATCCGTCCAGTGCTACATAGCGTGCTCTGTGCAGGGTGTCAGATTTGCGATTCAGTAACGTGACCTTGTGGGATTCGACGATCGTGGCCAAGGGTGTTGCGATGCGTCGCAGTTGAAACTGGCAGCTGGACTGAATTCTCCGCCGCAACAAATCTCTTTGCCGCGATGCCAAATTTGTAGCTGATTTTAAGTGCAGTCACACTTGGCCGACAAGTAAGTCGACGGTAAGTTCTGTTAAATTATACCACAATGTGGCCGGCGGAATTTCGCCTCTAGACAAAGGTGGCTTTCGAAAAGGCACACTACAGTACTCAGGTGGCGCGACGCGGGACAATGCTTTGAGAATCACTTTGGGACCGTCCGGCTTGCAAAGCGGCGTGGAGAGCTGCAGATCGGTGCTTCTATGCATGCGTTGCTTCCCCTTTTTTCTTTTTCTCTTTCTTTTTTCCATTTTTTTTTCTGAAATATTTTGGAATCTTTGGTTCATTTTCCCAGCGCTGTGTGAGCAGGCGAGGTGCGCTCTGGCCGTTGTGATGGCTCACGAGCTCTTGCATCCATTTAACCCGCTGAACATGGCAAATTTGGGGCGCCAGGTCTGGATCTTACTGGTGGACCATACCAAACAAAGTTCGGGCCTTCCCGTACGTCCATAATGCGGTCCAGCGTGCGCGGTGCAGCCAAACTTAGAACGATAAGCATGCGTGATAGCAATTCTTGTTTGATGATTACTTCTGTGGCGACAGTGTGTGACGTGGGCATACGGGAAAAATCGAGCGGATGATGGCGGTCGAGGCACGTTGCGGAGACAAATACGAGTCGGGTGCAGTGATGATGTCGTTGATAGTGTCGGAGCACTAAAGACCCTGGCGCAAGAACAGAGCAACTCGCGCAACCGAGAACGCATAATCGACAGCACTGCCGTAGAGCTACAAAGACGCGTGCCGCTCCGCTGCCGATCCACCCTCCCGTACACGTTGCACAGAAATTGGAGTGCAGTACGCACGCACTAGCCGTGTCGTGTGTGTACTGTATATGTGCGTGTGTGCGTGCTCTCTGCATTTGGGCTGCATCTCAAGTCTGCCACCGCCCGGAGAAACCCAAGAGAATTGTCCGCTATTCCGCACCCGCTTCTGTTCCGGACTCGTGTCAACTCACGCCTTCGCCTGCCAGAGCCATGTTCGCTGCTTTACAACACGTAGAACTCCAGCACAGCGTGGTCACGGCATGCAGCCTTGCACACCTGTGCTGAGCTTGTCAAATCGAACCGACGCGCACATGTTTCGCTCGACCCTGACCCCAAGCAAAGCCTCCCTTTTGACCTCTCATGACCACAACCACGTCCTCGACCCTCGCATGACCTCCTAGCCATTCACGACCGAATCGGTCACCCGCTTATTACTACGGCCACCACCAAGCAAGCCAACGCTCAGCTTCCCACGATTCCCTCTTGTTCGACCGCCCATAGACAGGCTCCTAGACTCGCAGCTCGTTCAGCAGAGAATTCTGGCGCGGGCTTCTGTTCCCGCACAAGTTTGTACAAATTCGTGCACAAATATGCATTGATCTTGTCACAGGTCCCGCTTGCGTCAGTTTCGAGCTGTTTTCTCTCCAAGCTGTCGGGTTCGCCCAGCACATATAAGCCCAGCAACTCGGCGAGACAACGTCGGCATGAGGACTTGGTCAAATGGCGTTGCGAAGGCCCTTGGCACTGCTGCTTCTTCCTGGCAGCGAAAGGGCGGCATGATAAAGACAAACAACATCGATGCGCACTTCAGTGACACTTGCGACGGAGCAGATGGACTCGACGTGGATTCAATACCTCTCGCCGAACTCGAGCAGGCCTCGCTACTGGGTCTGTCTCCGTCCATGCCAAAGCCATGCTCGCCGCGACGAGCTCTGCCCGGCTTCTTGATCATCGTTCTGGCAACTACTGCCGCCTTCGCCGTTGCCTGCGTGCACTTTCAGACATTCACAACCCTCTATTTGTATCTTGCCATCTTGACGGTTGCGTTTCCGCTGTTGACGTTACTGAGGCTCTTTGCTCGGGCATCTGCATCTGGTATGGAGCATGTCCCAGCGTGGCTCTGCTCGTTGGTATCGCGCTTCTACTATCTCCTCGGACTCATCTGGTTTGCAGCGCTCATCGAGACACTGTTCTCTCAGTCCGTGCTCCTCGGGGGCAACGACGATCTCGACTCTCGCTCTGCCGAACGGGACCCTCCACAGATCAAAGTCTTTGTCGCATCCAACCTCTACAATAGCGAGAGGATCCTGCCCAGATTTTCTGATTCACTCAAGGAGCTCATCTCCCTCATTGGCGCAGACAACGCCTTTGTCTCTATCTACGAGTCACACTCAAAGGACCGCACACGCGCACTGCTCGGCCAGCTACAGACCAACCTGGCAGAGATGAACGTCGAGCACCGCATCCTCAGCGATGACCGTGCTGTCCATCAAGATGTGCACTCGCCCGTCGGCAGCCGTGTCGACTTCTTGGCTCAGGTGCGCAACATCGCCATGGAGCCGCTGCAATTCACCAACGTCAGTTTGCGGCACCGTTATACCCACGTGCTCTGGATCAATGACATTGTGTTCAGCCCACGAGACGCATACGAGCTGCTTGTCACCAACGACGGGCACTATGACCAGACATGCGCCATCGACTACATTGGCAACGGCTTCTACGATACATGGGTCACTCGTGATGTGGATGACAACACGCTCAAGCGCAACTGGCCCTACTTTTCGCGCGAGGAGGACATCACGGCTTTGCGGTCCGGCACGCCATTCCTGGTCAACAGCTGTTGGAACGGCCTGACAGCCTTTGCCGCAAAGTGGTTCATGGATTCAGACGCTTCGCCAACAGACACTCTCCCCGGATCGTCCGTGACAGGCCTCGACCCTGCTCGATCGAATTCTGCCAGCAACCAGGATGCCGCCGAGCCGCCACTCAAACTTCCATTGCGCTTCCGTTCCTCGCCGACGTGCTTCTCTAGCGAATGTCAACTGACTTCCTACGACCTACATCGCGCTGTGTGGCCACTCCGACCGCGCATCTACATCAACCCAAAGGTCCAGGTGGCCTATCGACACGCGCATTACTACATGTACAACACTCTTATTCCATCTCCTCTCTCAAGAGTGTGGCGAAAGCTGTGGCGAGACTGGATCTCGTTTCGCTTGTTTGGGTGGATGTCGGAATACCGCAGATGGGACAATCTCTGTCGCGGCGCCTTCAAGCAGTGGGCTGCGCCCGATGCCCCGCTCGCTTCCTAGACCCAGCCCCGTCGCCCGGCGTCCGGCGATATCCAACTTCTTAGACTCTCTCCTGTATACCACTAGCAATTCGACTCTCAGCATAGAGCCATTCATCCCTCTTTGGCATTACGGTAACGGGCTACTCTTCTCACCAAAACAGGCCTCTTTCTGGGCAGTGATGATTCTCGACCTAAGATGGTGGGTGTGAGGGTGCAATTGCTCGATCCGAGTCCCGATCGATTGCAGCTGAGACGGCCAGGCTCCATTGTGAGGCCTGGCGGCGACGTGTAGCCGGCCTGACATGCAATCTGGACACCTGGAACGTCTCGGATTGACACTTTTACCAGGACGGCTTTAGTGCCACCGAACGGCTGTGGTCGGACATGCGCAAGTCATTTCGTCTGCTGCTACGTCGAGCAGAGCAGTGGCCGAGGCGCTTGCAGTGGTACAGTACCGGACAGCCTTAGCCCGCCAATAAGAGACAAGATGCGGGAGAATGAGGAAGGGACGTCTGCATAGAGTGGGTGTAAAAGTTTGTGCCAAGGCGAGGAAATTGCAGCTCCCTTTCCATCTCCGACGCGACACTATCCCAGGCGTCAATCCAAATCAGATAAAAAAAAATAAATTGGCCCACCGCGACCGACACCAAAGCAGAGCGGCCACCCCGGCAAGAGGGCCAAGTGGCTGCAGGCCTGGATCTTTTTGCGTTGCGTGTCTGATTCAGATTCTCTTCCGGGTCCATGGGTACGCGATGCGACGACACAATCCTACTAGTACTCTGTGTTGAATGACACCTCAACGAAGGCGGTGGCTGGCAGGTTCCACCACCGCATGTCACAGTCCTGCATGGGCTGATCAGGTGAGAAGCCTCGTTTATTCCCCCACCCAGCAAGGTCTGGTCTTGGACGTATAGTACAGTAGCAGTGTGTTACAAGAAACTCTTCTCGCCAGAGTCTCTGTCTGGAGTTCCACTGGCCCGCTTCAGACAGCTCGCTTATCTCGCTTATACCCTCCAGCAGCTCAGCCCTGAAAGACTCGATTGAGAGCCTTGATCTGATAGTCGACCACGAGCATGCACTTCCAACGTCGCCGTTCACATCGGTGGGCGCTGGTGATACTCATGGATAGCTGCTCGGCCCCCGGTCATCCTAGAATTCGGTGTGTAAAGGGTCGTACAGTACACTGCAGCGGTCTCGGTGCGGGTCTCGATCGTTCGGTGTGTAAAGGATTGTATATGTATTAGACTGCAGCGGTCTTGGTGCGGGTCTCGATCGGCCGCGTCCGTTCGTGCATGGACGTCGTGACCCGGGTCCGACCGTGAAGCGTCTTCCATCGGTCGCTCCTCTGCTTCTGCCCGCCTCTCACCCTCTCTTCTTTTTTATCAGATCATAAAACATAACTCCTGCAACGACGGGAACACATCGTCACATGGACCGCATTGTTCCTTCCAGGTCCGCCTTTCTCTCGCTCCGTCTGGCCATGTGGAAAAGTTCTCTTTTTTTCATCAACGCCCTTTGCATGACCCGGTAGTTAGTCTTCTCCTGCCTTTGCTCGGGATCTCTATCTCTTAGCGTTCTGTACTGCTCTGATGCACCACAGGTTGGCCGATGTAGCCCATTTCGAGAGAGGGCGGGAGTTTGCATCTGTGATGGATCCCTCGTAATGGTGCACATCTTATCTGATTGGGCGTCTCGCTTGTTCTTCGTCGTGGACCTTCGTATAGTCTTCTTTCGCTACTTGTGCTGCTGTTTCTGCTGATTGAAGACGGGCTTCTGATCCGTGTCAGTCTAGCGCTTTGGCTGCTCGTTGCTACATAAAGGCGAGCCCATCTGATTAGAACTCCTGTCC
The DNA here is from genome assembly GCA_003144125.1 of Testicularia cyperi. NCBI lineage: Eukaryota > Fungi > Basidiomycota > Ustilaginomycetes > Ustilaginales > Anthracoideaceae > Testicularia > Testicularia cyperi. Next base: position 40,187 of record KZ819191.1, read on the forward strand.
CCCCCCCTCCCCCCTTGTCACCTGTTTGCTCTCTTTTCACTGTCTCAAGTCGAGCTTTTTCTTGCTCGCCTCGTACCGTCTCACCTGCCGTCAGCCGGTACAGTCTCCCTCACCTTCGCTGGCCCTTCGACACTATCTTCCCTCGCTCATCTTGGTAGGTCAGCACCAGAGACATGTCGTCCCCTCCCGTCCTGCTGAAGCAGGAGTCGGCCGCCCAGGCCGCTTCCCCTCCCGAGACACCAGAGGCCAAGGACAAGGTCGAGTCACCTTGGGTTCGAGCCAACGAGAAGGGTCGAGAGGCCTCGCAAGGCTCAGACGGCGATGAGGATACGGTGGTTAACGAGGCTGTCCACCCCGGTGTCGGTGCCGTCGGCGCGACGTGGAAGCAGCGAATCCCAGCCCTCCTTATCATTCTCTTCCTGACGCTGGGAAGCAACTTTGCTCAAAGCTCGCTGTCGCCACTCAAGAGTACGCTCAAGAAGGAGATCAAGGGCGTTACTAATGCCCGGTACGGAGCCATCGCCTCGGCTGATTCGTTGATCAACGGCGTTCTTCCCATCTTTTCGGGCATCGTGATCGACTACTACGGTCCCAGTATGGCAAGCATCTGGTCCAGCACCTTCATTCTGCTCGGAACCGTGCTGCGTGCCATCGGCGGTACGGTAGGCTCCTTCTCGCTGATTCTGGGCGGACAAATCATCTTTGGTCTTGGCTCTACCACCATCGAGACCGCGCAATCAAAGCTGTACACACACTGGGCCCGGGGCTCGGTCGATGGCGGCGCCGGCTGGATGGGCTTCATCTACGGACTCGACATCGCCATGGGTCGCGTCTTCAACCTCATGGGTCGACTCTCGTCAATTCCTATCGGCGAGTCTACAGGCAAGTGGTACTGGTCCTTCTGGGTATCTGCAATCCTCTGCGCTGTCACTCTGCTGCTCAATGTTGCCTACGTCATCCTGGAGCGTTCGCTGCCGGAGCGCATGCGGGTCGTGACAGGCCGCCAGATTGCGCGTCGCAGCGCCGCGTCCGATGCCGACGCGGGCAAGAAATTCAAGCCGCTCTCCAAGCGTCACTTTAAGTACATTTCGATTAGCATCGCCGCAATCCCGGCTGCATTCTGGCTGGTGACCATGTCGCAAATCTTGCAGGCCGGTACGGTCAACGCCTACACCTCCAACCTGGCCGAGATGGTTGAGGTGACGCGTGGTACGACCAAGCTTACCGCCGGCTACACGAGCTCGCTGAGCCAGGTCATCCCAATCGTCCTGACCCCGCTGGTGGGATTGGCCTTCGACCTTTTCGGCCGCCGAATGTACTACGTCTCGGCGACGGCGGCGCTCTGGGTGCTCGTATTCTCTCTACTCGGCTTCTCCGACGTCCACCCCCTGGCGCCAGTGATCCTGGGTTCGGTTGCGCTTTCGTCCAACGCAATTCCCTTCATCGCCTCAATTCCGCTCCTGGTGCCAAGTCAGATCTCGATCGGCACTGCGTTCGGTATCTGGAAGGCATTCAACTCGGCCGGCTCGACAATCATGGACGTCTCCACGGGCGCGATCCAGGATCTGACGCCCACAGGCACCAAGCAGTACAGCAACGTGTTCTACTTCCTGATTGCACTCAAGTCGGTGGACGTACTCTTTGGTCTTGGCTACCACATGCTGGACAAGCGCTACTTTGGCGGCTTCCTCCTGCTCAACGAGAAGCAGAGAATCAACAAAGAGGCCGAGGAGACCGAGAAGCATCGTATGGAGGGTCTGCGAAAGCCCATCCGCTCCTGGACGCTGGCCGGCTGCTGCCTGCTCTCGGCCATGGTGGTGACTTCGTACGTTGTCTACGTTGTCTACTCGATCGGCACCTGATCGGACAAGGTCTCTATCACCTCCGCTCTTGATTCACAAGACCTTTTGGAACTTGCAGACTCGTCCTTGTTTCCCAAACATGAAAAAATGGACAGTGAATATTCACGGTCCTCCTTCACATGAAATTGCTGTCTCTCTTTAACGCAATGTCCCTTTGTACATGTATTCTCAACACTGTCACGGTCGTCACGAAATGCTTTCGAATCTTCTATCTAATTAATGCAATGCCAGGTATAACAGAAATCGCTGCATACTATGACGCCAAGGCGAGAATTTGGACTGCAAAAGGTAACCGTTTGTATGGATTTAGTCAAAAACAAAAACAAAAAACAAAAAAGCTCGAAAATTCAGGTCAGAAAAATAGAGGTTAAAATCACCTGAATTAAGATCATGGTTGACATTGGTAATTTAGCACCGTACTGCGTCCAGGCAGACCGGCATCCTTACTTCTGAATTGTGCACTTCTGCCGGTGAGTGCATCGGACTTGAAAGGTCGTGGAGTTGAAGGTGTTTGCGGAAGTCCGAACGACGCTAGCGATCAGCGGTGCAGAGACAAAAACGAGACAAGGCAGATAAATTGCGGTCGTTGATTGCAGATCCAGCGGCGTTGGTCGGCGCGGTGGGCCAACGCTACGCCAAGACCGAAGCTAAAATCGACGCCTCCCTGCGCTCCGGCAGCCGGGAAATTTGGACAATCGTGACCTCTCCATCCGACTTCAGAACCAGGCAATGGCAGGTCAGTGGCCTCGCAGGGGTCCGAAAAGAGCGCGACAATGCTGCTCATCCTTCTTCGTCCTTTTTAGGGTGCACTATGCCATGAAGCTGTCGCGGTTCGGCGCCTGCAAGTGTCACAACATCCGAAGCGTGAGCGTTGGCAGACGCGTGGCAAGCCAGCGCAGGAATCCCACCCAATCCGGTCCGAGCTAGGCGACGGGACCGTCACTCCTCTAGAGAACGACGCAGTTGGCTTGAATCTCGCTTCCGCAACCTGTACGTTGCATGTGCGTACTGTGGTCTATGCACGACGGCTCGAGCACCTGAAGCCACAGTCACTGGCATCACAAGGGCAAGGAGCTGCTGCTGCACCACGGCCACGCCTGCATCTCCCCTCCGACCCCGAAGCCCATGCGGTTTCAACATGACAAAAGCCAGCCCACAGACGAAAACTTCGCCAGAGAAAGTGACGAATATCCGCAGATGAGTTGAGAAAGCACGCTCTGAGTTGTGAGGCTGCAGTCACGGGCCCTCACAATCAGGGGAGTCAGACAACGTGCGGTAGTGCTCAAAATTGCAATTCTTACCATGTGCGGCTCTTCCGAAGGCCAGGATCCTGTGTCTATGCTGGCGCAAGACTAGCCAGCAAAGCGTTCATCATGGTAGCGGCAGTCCCGATCAGCTTCGATATACGGACTTGCAGCTTTGTTCGTACGGAACCGATCGACTCACAATATTCCGTAGGGAAGCAATTGGTTACCGCACTCTTCGTCTGCTTGGTGGTTTTTGGGTGTCGCACAGCATGCCAGTGCTAAACGCGATCAATGCGCCGACGCAGAAAACTACGAATTGAGAGAAGACGTTTCTGACGGAGATTTCTGTTTGTTCATTGCGCACATTTGCACACATGGACACCGACCGGCGCGCGTCGACAAAGTCAAACACACGTACTACTGTAGTAATCTGCGACACTTCGGAGTACAGAATGGGAAAAAAAAGAGAGCTCGATGGGCGCATGATGCGTTTCTCCACCTCAGACCCACCCGGTCGTGCAAGGCTTGCGTACAGTACTGTCCTACTGTACTATACTTGGCCTGCGCATGGACAGGCAAGAAAAGGAAAAACAGCGAGAGCAGCTCTTCCTACTGTAATTAGCTGCAGAAGCCTCACCGCTTGTGTGTCGATAGCGTGGGTGTAAAATGGGGAACTCCTGCTCGACCCTGTGCTGCTTGGCGGCACGCGTCTACAGTAGTACTGTCCACAGTGGAAGCCGTCAATTCATCAATCACCCAAGCCCGCAGCGGTTTCTAGCTCTCGCACTGCAGCCGTGCTGCACTTGCTCTGCCCTCGCCTCGAGTACGCTAGCAGAAGGTGTGTCGCCCTAGACTGACTGCCACCATTCGACGATTCACCTTTGTTCCGTAGCTTCACATCGTCTGAAAATCAACCTCAACCCTCCTCATCTCACGTCCATCGACCCCCTGGTGCCTTTCGCGGCCTTGCTTACATCGGACAAGCTGCAGTGTCACACCGTCTTGCTCGTGTCGGCCGGTCCACGACCTATTCTCATCTTCGACCCGTTCGCCTCGTACGGCTTGTGCCGCCCCCTTCATTTTGGACCGGCGACCAGAATTGAGGCTGCTCCTCCATTCACATCACACGCGCCACAAGTCATTGCGGGCTGCAACTACTGCTCGATCGATCACCTCATCGGTAACTGTTCTTGGACGCCAATTCGCGTTTCGAATCCTCTCTCAGTCCAACCTGTTTCCTTCGTCTTTGCCGACCCGGCCAGCTAGATCGTCAAGGTCTCGATCTCCTCTCCGCGCTCTTGCCCATACGGTAGTGCCGTCGCTTGTTGTCTTGCCGAGGGAAGGGAGACCAACGTCGAACTCTGCGTGCTGAAAGCTCCTCAGCTGCCGAGCGGCAAGTGTTTGTAATCGTCGTCATCTTCGACGGTCTGCGCCTGGCCTCGCATTCCTTTGACGGCACTCATACAGTCATCCGCCGTTGGCGTTGCCACTGCCGCAAGCGTTTGCCCCTGTTAGCAGTCATGCCGTCGCTCCGGCGCCGTTCAGGAGATGCCGCCACAGCGGTGGCCACCAAGATCGGACTGGTGGCGCTTATTTGGCTGTCGCTCCTCGCCCTCGTGTCACGTGCAGACCTTGAGCTCTCCTACTCGGTCTCACAACAGTGCACGCCTCTGAATATCACTTGGACTCCCACCACAAGTGGCTATCCCTATACCATCTGGATTATGGGCAATCGGGGATTCGTCGATGCCTACCGAATTAATAGCGACTACCAGCCGGGCGCTACCAGTATTACCTTCCAGTTCGTTGTACCTGCGCCTACGTCCGGCTTCAACTCGTTTGTTGTGGCAGTCGCAGACGCCAACGGCAACGGCAACTCCACCCGCCCACTTGGCATTAGCACGCCGAGCGGCTCGTCGTCCTCCTGCGATCCATATACTGCGACGCAGTCATGGCAATGGGCAGGTGACGCCACGGACGGCAACATGGTTCCGTGTGGCAATGTTCGCTTCTACAACATTGGCGATCGCGGCACTCGTCCATTCACCATCAGCTGGGTGCCTATTCAGGGCACACCCATCACCGTCCAGGTTCCGGATCGCTATGCCACCAATATCTCCACCTTTGTCTATAACTCCAACGTGCCGTTCTCGGAAGGCACGCAATTCCAGATTGTAGCTGGAGACACGGTCGGCGGTGGAAGCGGCGGTGCCTCCGAGATCTACACTGTCGGCTCGGGCGGTAACTCGAGCTGCCTTTCGAACAGTGGCACACTGCAGGATGCCATCACCACGCGGGCCCTGCCTCTGGCCACCAATGTTGCGACCTTCCGAGGTCTCAAAGGCGCGATCAGCACCTCGGCAGCGACAAACAGCGGGAGCAAAGGTGGTGGCGGAGGCAACGTCGGTGCCATTGCCGGCGGTGCCATTGGAGGTGCGATTGCTCTAGGTGTGGCCATTGGTTGTCTGATAGCCTTTTTGCTCTTCCGGAAGAGACAGAAGGCGAAGCGCGAACAGGCACGACGCGAAGAGGACCGCTTCGTCGATTTGGATGAGGACTTCGTGGACTCGGACAACGCCGATTCGCGTCGCCCGGGACAGCATGGAGCTGGCGTCTCCCAGAGCTACGGCGTGTCTCCATTCGTGTATGAGGCCACAGGCAGCGACGATGGTGCGCAACACCCTCATCAGAGCGTCGAGATGATGTCGCGGACCAGCGGGACACATTCGTGGGGCGGCGATGGAATGCCTCTTTCGCAGCAACTTTCACAGAGCCCGCACTCGCCACTGACCAATCCAAGCTACGGCGAGCTCTTGACGGCGGCGGGCATAGGAATGGCGAGGTCGCCGAGCGATTCGCAATCGGGCGCGGGTGCCAACTCAAATCAATCGCATGGCAGTCAACAGGCCATGCTGCCACCACACGACCCGCTAGCCGCGCCGCAGCCCGTATTCCGCGGCGTCGACAGTCGACGTGCATCTTCAGGCTCGGGTATCTTACGGCTGGCCAACACAGATGACGCGGAAATGGCAGCAGCGGCCGAGCTGGGCAGCTCTCAAGAGGCAGGACCTCTGCCGAGCAAGCAGCAGATGCAGGCGAACCAGGGTGGCTCCGGCAGCCGAGGACCTGGCAGCTCAAGACGTGTGGTGGTGCATGCGGATGGAGGACCACTACCGCAGCCGACGAGCGACGACGAGGATGAAGAGCACCTTGACGAGTTGCCTCCACAGTACGGTGGCTGGCTCGACAGCAACAACAACAGTGCCAACCCTAGTGCGGGCGGTTCGAATCAGGGCCCGACCTCTTCATCGTCGAGACCATACTAAAGTGGCTGAGATACGCATTTTTTCGCATTGACATCCTCGCTTTAATGTTCCCATTACCTTTTTCTTCCCCTCAACGTTCCAGTTAATTGCTTCTGTGCTCTCAATCCCTCCCTTGCATTTCACTTTTGCATGTATCCACATTCGGCTTTGCCTTATATCCGCTCATTTTCTGCTTTTTTACATGCATCATACAATGAACAATTGGTTCCTTCATCACACAATCGCAAGCGGGACCAGGCTGGCTAGCCTGTCGTTTGGCAAGAGAGTAGAATGTGATTTACTTTGCACTTATTGATCCGCGTGCTGAGATTGGACTCTCACTGTCGGAAATCATATACCTTTTTACCGTAGTATGCGAGAGCGAGGGCAGACGTGAGAGTGAGGCCCATGGGTACCGGACCCTTGCGGAATCTAGGAGCGGAGCTGGAAAGCAAGAGTGCACTTGCGCCGGTAGCGATCTCGTAACCATAGTCGCCGCCGTTCTTGATTCGGGTGGCAGCAAGGGCATAGAGGGCGCCGACACCTACACCTGCCACGAGAGATGGGATCGAGCGGGTCTCTGCAGCATCAGACGCACAACGAAGAGAGATCAAAGAATCTGGATCAGACATCGGCGGTCACGAGCTTTGGACTGGACAAGACAGCAGGCCGAGTCGAATGACACTTACTGGCAAAACCAATGACACCGCCGACCGAGCAGAGGCCTGCCATTGTGAAAGCGGGGTGTTCGGACATTTTGACGAAGCGTACTTTGGGCTGCGACGATTCAGAGAGTGTGATGTGGTGATGGGTGGTGAGGAAGGCAATGTGAGGACTGCTTTGTCCTTCTGACCACCCGGTGTACAAGGCACTCACACTGAGAAATCCGTTCCAACTACAGTAAGGTTTAGCTGCGAGAAGTGGAGGTTCGGAAGGGCAAAGCGCCGCTTTTACGGACCACCATCTGCGTGCTGTACGGCTTGGCACGACGGAGCCGATTACGGAGACAGCGGAGTTGCTGTCACTCTAACACTAACAATTTGGCCTAACAGACCGCGATTGCGGTCCTCTCAGGCCTCGTGACGTGGACCATCTCAGACACCGGCGCCAAGCGACAGGCAGACTTGCATTCCTATGCCAGCCAGTCTGGTGAACCTTAGCCCAACCTGCTTCTCGGCGCCAGCGTGGACAGCGCCGACGCACAAGTCTCAACATACGACTCAATCCACTCACAACCCGACCGGTGTGACTTGGGGAAGAGAGGGGGAGAAATAGAAGGTAGCAAGTACTCCAGGCTGGAACGGAGCAGTGGGAAAGAGCGAGTGCGGTACTGCAGTGGTCTCGACCCTTGATCACGCACGGCCACAAGTCAAGCGAGCCTAATTTGTCGGTAAATGCGGCGCGGATTCGGCGTAGCGAAGATGAGACGGGCACCGGTGCAGGTTGCTTAGAGGGAGAGAACTGTAGAAGTCCAATCCAGTCCAGTACTGTACTGTACTGTGCTGTCCGTGATGAGAGCGGTGTGCCTGTCTTGGGCCCTGGCCCTGACTCGTGGCCTGGCCGAGCGCCAGTTGGAAGAATACAGTAGAGACCTCGTCTCCCCGCGCCCTCCGTGTGCTGTGTGATTCTTCTAGCCCGCCAGGTGCACTCGCAACACCACTCCGACTCGTGGCCAGTCACACACACACACGCACACACACACACACATATTCCCCAACACTGGTCCTGCGTGAGTAGTTCTCTCATTACGCTGGGCCTTGCCTTCCTATTCTCATCATTCGTCCATCTTACCCTCCCTAGACATCACCCACGTCTGTCTGTACTGCTCCCTTTGGCTTCACTCTAGAGCTCCTCCGGTCCGCTTTCCTGGTTTCTTCGGTCTCTTCTCTTCTCGTCGCAATGGCTGACTCGACCCCCGATGCGCCTGCCACCAACGGCGCTGGCAAGCCCGTCCACGAGCGTCCTCCGCCCAACCCTGATGCCGTCGAGATCGCCAAGCTCGCTGGTGGTAAGCCCGATCCTGCTGCCAACACTGCCGAACTCGACAAGCTCGCCAAGCAGATCGATACCGTCCAGAAGGAGCTCAACCAGGTCCGTTCCCTCCTCAGCGGTGCTGGTCCCTCGAAGGATTCGCCCGCCGGTATCCGACGTGCCGAGCTGCGCAAGCAGCTCGACGAGCTCCGCACCCAGCAGGCCGGCTCCAAGGGTGTGCGTGGCAAGACCCTCGAGGACCTCCGAACCCTTCAGGAGAGTATTGGCAAAAAGATCAAGGACCTCCAGCAGGCCAAATCCAAGGTCCCCTACAAGTCGCTTGCCGACGTCGATGGCCGCATCAAGCGGCTCGAGGAGCAGGTCGAGGCCGGCTCCATGAAGCTTGTCGAGGAGAAGAAGGCACTCAGCGAGATCTCGTCGCTCAAAAAGTCGCGCAAGACCGTCGAGTCCTTCGACGCCGCCCAGTCCCAGATCGACCAGGACCGCGCCAAGGTCGACGAGCTCAAGGCCAGCCTCGACAGCCCGGAAGCGAAGGCCCTCAACAAGCGATACGACGAGATCAAGGTTGAGCTTGACCAGATCCAGGCCGAGCAGGACAAGGCCGCCGGCTCCAGAGGCAAGCTCCTGGACCAGCGAACCGCCCTCTCTGCCAAGCTCGACTCGCTCTACCAGGCCCGTCGAGACCGACAGGCCGCGTTCCGTGCCGCCAACGACACCTTCTACGCCAAGCTCAACGCCGACCGAGAGCGCCGAGTCCAGAAGCAGAAGGAGGAGCGTGCGCAGTTCGAGGCCGAGAAGCGCAAGGAGCACGAGCAGCAGATGCGCGAGGAGGCCGCGCTCCCCGCCTTTGCCAAGGAGATCGAGGACTGCGACGTGCTGATCAACTACTTTTCCAAGGGCAGCGCCTCGGGCTCCGACGCAGCCGCCAAGTCCGACAACCAGCCCAAGGCCGTCGGCGGCAAGGCTCTCAACCTCCGACAGGTCAACGCCGACGCTATGGTCCCCAAGGGTGCCGTCATCAAGCAGAAGTCGCAGCAGGAGGAGGAGTACTTTGTCGCTGCTGCCAAGCCCAAGAAGAACAAGAGCAAGAACAAGCGCGGTACCCCCTTGAACCTCAACGACTCCACCGCCGAGGCTGACGAGGACAACGAGAATGCATCCCCTGCCGCCGCTGCTGGTGGTGACAAGCTCCACGTTCCTCTCGGAACTCTTTCGGCCCTCCTTGCTCTTTCTATCCCTCCACCCACCAACGCCACCGACGTCTCCCGCGTCGTCGAAAACCTCAAACTCAAACGCCAGTACTTTGTCTCCAACCAGGCCCGCGTCACCAAGGAAAACATCGAAAAGGTCGAGAAACTCCTCGCCAAATCCTCCATCGACGACTCGGCCGCCGACGCAAAGTCCGATGCCGCCCCTGTCGAGGCCTAGTCGTGCCAAAAACGCCCATCACACACTCCACCTGTTCTTTTTGGGCCTCTGAGGATCAGATTCGCCTCCTTGGCCCCCACAGCAGCACAAAACACTCCGTTGTATATATACGCAAATCCACATTCTTTCTTTTCATAAATCTCGGTCACCTGCACCAAGACCCTGATGAATTGCGCAACACTCTTCGATGTGCACCTGTCAAAATGAGTGCCTGCAGACATGAGATCACCTCGGCGCAACGTAAATCGCTGGAACACGTTCAACAACTCTAGTAGGTATTGAAGCAATTGTGATGGAGCCAAGGAAAGGGGGATCGCTCAAGGCAGAGGACGAACGGAGTCTAGGATGGCCTTGACTTTGTTTGGATCCAGCTTGAACTTGCGATCGGCGGTGAGGAGTCCGTTGACCTCCTGCTCCACGTCGGCCAGCTGCGTGTAGCAAAAGCCCTGGACGACGCCATGCTTGACCAGGGCTCGCACCTGCTGTTCGAACTGACGCAAAAAGTCGTCCTGACTAGAGGCGTTGGCATAGCCCCACGCAACGCCGCCTTCAGTCTTGCTGACGTTGTCGACGCGGAGTCCCAGTCCACCGAACTCGGTGCATAGGATCGGCAGTTTTTGTGTCATCAAAGTCGCCGCCTGCTGGCCTGATAAGGGTGGGAGGACGACGGGATATCCAACCACACGCTCAGCAGTGGCAGCGTCTCGTGTGGCAAAGGCTCGTTCCAGTGTCTCGGCATCCCTGTAGTCGTGCACCGTGATCATGTCGGTGTAAACGTGCTGCCATCCGTCATTGTCGACCACGGGCCGAGTCGGATCAAGCGACTTGGTCAGGTGGTAGAGCGCAGCGAGGTGGGATCTCTGGTGTGCAGATGTGTTGAGTGCGGGCACGCCCCACGACTCGTTGATGGGAACCCAAGCCACGATGCTCGGATGCGACACGTCGCGACGCACGGCCTCCATCCACTCTCGCGTGAATCGCTCGACGTACCTGGAGCTGAACTCGTACGCGTTGGCCATCTCTCCCCACACCAGAAAGCCGAGGCGGTCAGCGTCGTACAGGAATCGGCTCGCTTCGACTTTTTGATGTTTGCGGACGCCGTTGAACCCCATTGCCTTGGCCTGCATGATGTCGACCTCGAAGGCGTCGGGCGTGGGTGCAGTCATTCCGCTCTCCGGCCAGTAGCCCTGGTCCAGCAGAAGCTTCTGGAAGTAGACGCGGTTGTTGAGGCAGAAGCGACCTTGGGAGTCGATCGAGACCTTGCGCATGCCAAAGTAGGAGTCAACGCGATCGCAGACCTTGTCTGCTTCTCCGGCCATGGTAAGCTTGAGTGTGAGATCGTAGAGCTGCGGATGCTCGGGCGACCAGAGAGCAAGACCGTTGTCCCAGGCGTCTCGATTGACCTCTGGAGGCAGTACGCCAGGAGTGACCATTCTCGCACGGGCAGTCGCTGCAGGGTGACGCCCTGACTGACGAACACTGAGGGTCATGGAGCACGAAGAAGTCTCCTGGCTGACTGGCGCGCGTGTGCTGCATTCTTCGTGCTCTGCCAGCTTGACGACGCATTCGACAAAGAAGGGCTTTCGAGATACGAGTGGATCGAGATATTCAAAGTTGATATCAACGTCGACCTGCACGGTGCCAGCGTCTACGTCAGGAGCGATAGTTGCACGGGACATGTATGTTGTGGGGACGCACTCGATCCAGACAGTCTGCCATATGCCCGTGGTCGGCGTGTAAAATATGCTCTCTGGTAAAGAGTCGCCGTTGGCAGTCTGCTTCCAATACTGCTTGCCGCGGGGCTGCGACATGTCTCGCGGAGCATCTTGCGCACGTACAGCGATGAGAAGAGAGCCCTCGAGATTGGGCTTAGCCGGGCTCAGAAGCTCATTCACTTGCTCCGTGAAATCCAAGGAGAAGGAGGTGTGGCCGCCTACGTGCGACCCAACGAGCTGCCCGTTGACCCACACGCTGGCCTCGTAGTCGACCGCGCCAAAGTGCAGCAGATATCGTCCTCTCTCTGAATGATTTGATCGGTCGGAACGCGGCAGGGAGCGAAGTGGTACGGAACGGCTGTACCAGACTACGTTGTACTGCTGAGTATCTGAGAGGCCCGAGGCCTTGGTCTGATGGGAAAAAGGAACGCGGATCTTCCAGTGTGCGTCAGGCAGTTTACGCTCATAGCTCTGAAGTAGTCCCACGTTGAAAGGATCGCCGGCAAAAGTCCATTCGCCGTCGAGAATGAGGGCCAAATCGGCATCTCGAACGAACTGAGGGCGAGGATGCCGCCGCCGCACATTAGCGGTGGTGGTCATCCTTGCAACGACTTTTTTTGACGCGAGCTTCTTGAGCGCCTTCTTCATGCAGCAATATTGGGCTTAAACAAGTCACGGCCAGTCCTACCTTGGCGAGACGTCTCGATGTGCAAGGCAGAAGAGGGAGCAAGCATGCCAATGCGAGCGTATTGTAGTAAAACAGCGCCGTCACCTGGTCACCCGACACCGCGCCTTCTGATCGTCACACGAGCGTGACCGGCGCAGAATTGTGGCTGGCCAACGCCAAATCCAGGGTGATGGTCGATGCGGCGCTGAGGCAGCGATCGGATCGCCCGAGATGAAGGGAGAGATAATGAGACACTGCCAGCCGTGAGGTGTGACAGGTGGAAGGTACTCTTCTGTTCTGTACTCAATCACCTGCATGACGGCGGCCTGTGCACTCTCCACAATTTACCGCAGGTCGACTGCAGATCTCTGAACGGCGACTTGAGCGGATTTTGAAATTTAATCTCGGGGCGTCTGCCGCCAAGCACTGTACTGTACTGTACTGTACTGCATTCACGTTTCGACACCGCTTCAACACGCAACCTTGTTGAGCTGGTACGACGTACGGTACACTGCAAACGACGACGCAGCACACAGGCTATGATGGATGAGACTAGTGTATTTCAAAATGCAGTTCAGGTCCCATGTATCGAGCCCCTAGTCGGGGTCTGGCGCCAACTTGGCTGATGGCCCGACGAGATCTGGCTGGACCGAACTCGACAACGTCGGAGCTTGGAATGAAAATCGTGGCTGTCGCAGATCATCTGACGCTTCAAAAGGCCAAAGAGACGCAATATACGGGTCCAAGCGACCCATGCGCTGTCCACTTCATGCTACCAAAGACATTGACCGCCATCTCCAAGCCGACTGGACCATCTGCAGTGCGGTACCACTTCTCAGCGAGCCACGTGAGCTTCGGAGGCAGGGGTGTTGGGTGTGTGATGGTGAATGTCTAGTCGCGTCCGCAGGCGTCAAGGTGAAGGGAGACGCGAGTCGCGCACCTGACCTGACCCATTGGCTTACCACCACCAACGCGCAGGGCAGATATCCGAGATGCAAGCGAGGTGTGGCGTGCTGCTCGCTCCAGTTGAGCTAGCCACGGAAATCTGCAACGTGCCTTGTGGGAAGCGATATCGCCGAAGACCGCTCCGCGCATTTAATGGCGCTACATCGGCTCGCCAAGCTCGAGGTTTAGAGACGCCGCTTTCAACGGGTTCATTGCATCGGTACAGTCACTGCAGCGGAAACCAGCATCGGAACTCCGAGTCTCGGTCTGGCGACAAACGCGGCTTCTGTCCCCTGGGATCTGCAATGTCGACCCGCTCCAAACTTGTATGCGGGTGCCACGACAATGCCTTCATTGCGCCCCATACATATATTGATACAGCATATTATATTAATTTATACTGTACTGTTGGCCGCCGCCCTTTGCTAGTGCAAACTGTCGGCGAGTCGCCGGCATCAGTACTGTACAAGCCATCCTCAGGCTACTGCGACTGCGCTGTCCGGCAGTCTGCTTCCGTGCTGTAGCTTCGGCTGTTTCCGTCTCCAAAGAAACTCATGCGGCTAGCACAGACACCAGCAAGACAGCTGCGCGTGGCTCGAACGGTTTTGCTAGACACGGCTTAAGGCAGCAAGTCGCTGGTTGTTCGACCAGTCTGATGCCATTATTAATATCAATGTGCCCGAAATAACCAACTTGATTCGTTCATGCTTCACACGCATTGGAGAGACAAGAAGCAGAATCTCACCTGCTTGCATGCGTAGAGAGCACGCCGACCAGCGACTAGGATAAGTGACAAAGTGTCCAACACACTTGCAGCTTGCATGTTTCAATACAGGCGCTGAAGGAAGAGTACCAGGATTGGGCCCCGCAAGTCGAAGATTGGACAGCGGTTAGACACTAGATCCGGGCCCATCCGACAAAGGCCTAACGGAAAGAGAAGAACAAGAGACAATTAGAGGAAAAAGTCAAGAAGAAAATGGAAACTGGAAAAAGAAGCCCTGTGCACTCCAGTCTTGCTGCCGAGACCACGCCGACCAGACCTGTGGTACCCACTCCGAACACGCGTTTCCCATTGGCTGAACGAGGCTCAGGGGTCTACGAGGTGGCAGGCAAGGCCGAGCGAGTCACCCAAAAGAAGCGAAAAGTCTACCGGCGCCACCAACTGGCGGCAGGCCGAACGCGTTCTTGAGTTTTGCCGTGGAGACGGGTAAGGAGGCCGACAACTGGAAGAGACGGAGGAAGGCGAAAATGCAAATGAGTTCTTTCTCCGTCGTTACGAACCCGTCGGTTGGATGGGCGCCGCCAGCTGCTCCCAAGTCAGACGTCCTCGGACTTGAGATCTCAAGACAGCTGAAGGACAGACCCTGCCGGCAAAGTCGGAGAGAAGATGAGCAGACCAGAGGGTGAAAATTGGGCCCTGCATGTCCCGCGTGCGTGCGGTTCGACCCGCGCCGCTGTGGCTGGTGGCAAAGGTGTGCGTGTACCGGAGGCTGGCATAATGATTGGTCCGGCCACCATCCGTATCTCGAGTGGTAGCCGTATCGGTCCGCGCGCGGTTGAGAAGAGAGAACAGAGGAGCGAACAACGAACAGCGAACAGTAGGACAGCAGGCAGCTACTGTGCTGTTGCTTGTCAGTGTCAGATGGTTGCCGGAGGCTGGGGCTCCTCCTTCAATACCCGCTGCCATGCAGAAGCATGCAAGTCGAGCCAGACACGACTACTCAAATTTTCAACGGCCGGTCGGGGTCTGGAACCTGTCGACCTGCATTGGCGACCTGCATGGGCAATGTCTGTAACGACGCGCCTCGCGCCCGACGCTGTTCCATCGTTTTCCCCAAGGTCTTTCTTCCTTGCTCGCCTCCCGGTCTTGCTGACGGTCAGGATCTGCCTCGACGCATGCCTGTTTCAGTGTTTCGCTCAGTACATTGGCGACCACCGCCAAGCCCACAGAATAGCATTACACCATGACCATCTGCGTGTGTACAAGCAACGAAAGCAATTCAACCCATTCAAAATAGACTCGCGTTAGGCAATTTTAGGCACAGGCGGTGCAGAAGCTTGGTCGCCGAGCCACGCTTGTCGGACTCTCGAGAAGACGGAATTTAAAGCAGAAAAAGAAAAAAAGAGAAAATGAAGAAGAGGCTGACAACGGATCTGGCACATGCACACGGGCCAGCGGGCACTTTCTGTTTCACCAGGCGACTTGATTTTCTGCACGTCGCGTCAGCCTGGCTTGCGCTTGTGGGCCATCGCCGGTGGTAATGTGCCGAGCGTGTGGCCTCTCCTCCCGTCATTGGAGGCCGGGGGAGCGGCCAAAGTCGCGCCCAGAAAATTGGCGAGAATTCGAGCTAGAGAAGAGAGATAATGGCCAGGCGGGGACGCCGACTTGGCGAGCAGCCGAGGTGCAGCGCAATAACGTGCACAGAGACCCGGTTGAGCGGCGAGTCGAACTGGCAGCTGCATGTTGTTCCACAGGCGGTTCCAGTCTGGTCTGGTTTTCAGGTTTGCGCTCCTGTTCTGTGCCGGTCACGCTACTGTGCTGGTACAGAACTGCTAAGGTTGCGGGGGCCCAGTCACGACCAGCTCGACGCCCGCTGGTTGGTCGGTCGTTCGTTCGGTCGGCCGGTCTTTCGATATCTCTCTGGCACGCACTGGCGGGTCGGGTCAGCCGGTTCGTCCTGGTTTGTGCGTTTGTGCATGCGAGCTGCAACTTCACGGTACAGTACCAGGCTCGGCCTGTCACTTGGTTGCTCGCTCTCTCGGCTGTGTCCACTGCCTCTCGCTTCTTCGTCGACCGGCACAACTCCCTTTCGTTTGCTTTTTTCGTGTCCCTTCACGCTTGCCCAGCGAGGTGGCTAATCCGCCACATACGGGGGTACTGGGCAGAAGTCGGCCGTTGTTGGGCGAGCAAGCCTGCCTAACTGTGCCCACGCTTTGATACAGTCCGAAACTTTGGTCGCCTTGGGTGGCTAGCGCACTTGCCCAAATTCTTGGCCGGCTCACTGACCCCGCCGTGCCTCGTCCTACCCATAGTACTGGTCATGTCGACTATACAGCATCGGGATGGCGCTGACTCGTCCCACTTTTTTCTTCTCCTTCTCTTTCTTTCTGCAGTTTGCATTATGCTCGGTTCTGCCATAGGTGCTCGGCCGTCGTCTCCGCCTTTTCGCTGTTTTTTGCCGAGTACAGTAGTCAGTACGTCGGTCTGCGTGTCGGGTGTGACACTAATCGGTCAGTTGGTGAGTTAGGCAATCAGTCATACACGCGCCCAAGGTTGCATATGCACGGGTCAGAATTTGCCGTTCCAGCGAGCCAAGCAATGGCAACGGAGTGGTCGCCCAGCTCCCCTTCCTCCTGCTGCTCCTCCTCCTCTCCCCTCCGCTTTTCCCCCTTTCTGGCCCCCCGCGCCTGCGCCGGGTGGCGCCCGTCGAATTCTGTCTCTCTGTGCTTTTCAAATCTGTCGTCGTCTTCTGGTTCCGGTGCAGTCTCACAACCCCGCTCGCCCCGCGTCTGCCCCGACTGTCAGCCACAGAGCTAGTGAATACAGTACCATCGCTTCGCCTCCCCTCCTCTCCCCTGTCAACTCGGGTCACTGCCTACGCTCGCCTCCCAGTGGGCCCCCTTATAGCCCGACCGCTTTCTGATAATCACTTTCCCTCTCCCACACCAACCTACTTCTCTTGCTCGCCTCTGTGCATCGTCGTGGCTATTCTTCTATACCCTCTTCACTGTCTTTGCACACTCAGATCTCGTCCCCACCAACTTCACTTCTCTTCGCTTCTCTTTCTCGAGATCATCGCCATGTCCGCCTTCGCCTCCACTCTGCGATCCGGCGCCGTCCGCGGTCTTTCGGCACGAGCCGCCCAGCGTAAGTACATGATTGCTCCCGCTTCTAGCACCTAAGATTGGCCAATCGCAATGGTTACACAACAGTGAATCCCCACCGGCCGTTGATTCGTACCGGAGGACAGCATTCCTGTATCACGTCGATTGCGACAGGCTACTCGCATCCCTTCATGAAGCTAGCGGGAGAGACGCAACGCTCTGAAGGGTTTGACATAGACCAGACTTTGAAGAATCGACTTCTGACTTTGGCGCCTCTACGTTTCTTTTGTGATCTTGTAGCCTCGCTCGCCTCGCGCGTTGTTCGAGCCCCGGCCGCCGCCTCGAAGAACTTCCACGTTTGGGCTCCCACCCGAATGCTTCCCACCTCGGCCAACGCTGCCGACACTGTTCAGGCCAACCCTGGTCCCCCTCCCCCTGTCGAGAACATTGGTGTTGACGCCGTGCTCCGACAGAACCCGAACTCCCAGGACAACCACACCACCACCATTTTCCAGGAGTTCTCGCTTGAGGGCAAGACTGCTGTGATTACCGGTGGTAACGGTGGTCTTGGTCTCGAGATGGCGCTCGCCTATGTCGAGGCTGGTGCGCACGTCTACGCGGTCGACCTGCCCAAGGAGCCCTCGGAGGAGTTCAAGATTGTCGCCGACCACTGCAAGATCATGGGCAAGCACCTCAAGTATGTCTCGGCCACCGTCACGGACCACGACGACATCAACGCCTGCATGGACTTTGTCATGAAGGACTCGGGCACCGACTCGCTCGACGTGTGTGTTGCCGCCGCCGGTATCCTCCAGACGTACGATGCGCTATCGTACCCCGCCGACGAGTTCCGCAAGGTGTTCGAGGTGAACACCACCGGTGTCTTCCTCACTGCTCAGGCTGCCGCGCGCAAGATGCACGCCCAGAAGCACGTTTCGGGCTCGATTATTCTGATCGCCTCGATGTCTGGTTCGATTGTCAACCGAGACCACCACTGGGTGGCGTACAACGCCTCCAAGTCGGCCGTTCTGCAGATGGGCCGTAACCTGGCTGCCGAGTGGGGTCCCAAGGACATTCGTGTCAACTGCATCTCGCCCGGTCACATTCGAACGCGCATGACTGCGGCCTACCTGGACACAAACCCGCACCTGCTCGCCAAGTGGTCGAGCTCGAACCCCCTTGGTCGTCTTGGTCGCGCCCACGAGATCCGTGGTGTTGCTGTCTGGCTCGCCTCTAGCGCCTCGTCGTTCTGCAACGGTTCGGACATTATCGTCTCTGGTGGTCACAACATCTGGTAATCTGCCTTTTGTGTCTTTTCCACGGCGTCTCATGCGTGCTGTCGAAGCTTGATGATACCTTCCCCAGCATCGACAATGTATGTCCGTTTCTCCCCGATCTTTCTTTCCGTGTACATAGCTTAGGGCATACCATACTTTGCATCGTCTCTCCCATCTGTACTGCACCATCCTGCACGAAATTCTCGCATTAGAATACAATGAAATCAACGCTCTTCTTTACCCCCCAGGAACTCCTCTTCAGTTTTGGCCATGTGTAAGCTGAATTTGACTGCGTTGTGTTTCGCAAGGGGTGTCTGAGCATCGTGATTGTATCGTTGCGGTTCCGGTTAGGGCAATTGGCCTGTGTACATTGCAGTAGGGAGCATGCTAGGAGCTTCGGCTGGCGAGGGTTTGCGTCAAGATCGACGTCAGAGGACACGCGCCACGGTTGCCGCATAGTCAACAAGGTAAGGTGCACATTGACAGTGTGTGCCAAGATCGCCGTGATATGACCTCTTGCTGAGGCTGACAACCCAACTCCTGGATCATGAAGATCCCGACACAAAGTACTACTGTAGTCTTGTCTTGGACTGGATTAATCACAATTCGCAATGAACTCGGTGTCTGGGCTACGAATCCATCACTGTGCATGGGTGCGTGGCGTGCAGTACAGCCTGTGACGTTAAGCTGGGCACACGCCAATGAAGCTCGAGCCACCTACTGTACAGTACTTTCTCGGTCATTTTGGGCCCCAAATGGGAGCATGCTTGCTCATTCCAGGTCTGAGTGACAACGGCGCACGGCCCGGGGGCATGAGAGCGCAAGGCTATGATGGAATGGACAGGGCATACAGTACTGTACTCGGCTGTGTTCGTGTCGCTTGGGCCCAACTTGGCAAGTGTTGCTGCCACTTTGACTGTAATGTCGAGAGTACAATATTGATACAATAACGTACTTCCCGTAGTTGTCAGAATCCCGTAGATGCCAGAATTACAGCCTGTTCAAAATTGGATGAAACGCGCTCGTGACGAGCTCACTTGAAAAATTACCAGACAAGCTTGTGACAAGCTCACTTGAAAAATTACCAGACAAGCTCGTGACGAGCTCACTTGAAAAATTACCAGACAAGCTCGTGACGAGCTCACTTGAAAAATTACCAGACAAGCTTGTGACAAGCTCACTTGAAAAATTACCAGACAAGCTCGTGACGAGCTCACTTGAAAAATTACCAGACAAGCTCGTGACGAGCTCACTTGAAAAATTACCAGACAAGCTCGTGACACTCCCTCAGTTCAGCAATGACCATACTGTACTGGTTGACATCGGTGCAAGGATAGATCATGCCAGGACCTTATACAGACAGTAATGCAATGCATCAATGGTACAATGGACAAACTATTATTTATGTTGCCCTGTGATTAAGCGGTGGCTCAGGATACCAGAACATGGGTGACGGTGGTGGAAATGGATCAGAACTTGGACCGGCCTGACCAAAGCCAGCTGCTACATCTGTTCTGTGTGGTGCCTGTGGCCACAGCAAACATGGAGCAGGAACCGCATCTGGTACAAATGGCAGTGCTTGAGACGGCTCTTGAAGAGACTCTTGGACAGGCTGTAATGTTGGTGTTGGAGAATTCTGCCGTTCTGTGTCAACAGCAGGTTCCTTGCCCTTGCGTGTCGGCTTGCTTTTGCGTGCTTGTGACCGGCTTGTCTGTTCCAGTAAACGCGGGAGCTCTGACTCATGGAGAACACGTGCTTGTGAGATGCGGCGCATGTCACCTTCTGTTCTTTGCCGCTTCCGCAGATGTGCTTCCTTAAGCTGCTGGAGCTCAACCCGGTCCAAAACATTTTGATCCATTGATTGGGTGACTGCTCTTTTGAGCTTGCTGAGGATGGAACGTTGCTGACGGGTCCAGTTCAGGTTGGCCTGTGCCTGATTGTCACAGGATGTCTGCAGTGCAACAAAGAGATCCTCGGCTTCCTTCCTTGTTGATGGTGTCTGGAAGGTTGTGGGAGTCGGCAGAGCCTCTGCAGGTGGAGTTGTTTCACAGAATGCTGGAATGCGTTGTAGGACCTTGAACTTGTCAATAACCGTTCCAATGCCTACATGGTCAAAGGCTTCCCGTGCTCGCCGGTTGGTAAGTATCTTCCTTGCCTGTGCATACATTCCAACAAACTCTTTCTTGGTTATGCTGAAGTTTGCCACTGACAGCTTTTCTACTTCATTGCAGTAGGCCTTCTGTAGCGGACCAAAGATGGAGACATCCAGTGGCTGAATCAGATGTGTTGAGTGAGGCGGGAGGCAGAGACAGATAATGCGTAGTTCCCAAGCCTTGAGAATGAATCTCTGTGTGACGTGAGACCCATGCCCGTCAAGGATTAGAAGACGGTGCTGCCCTGCTGCAGCATCCCTTGTTGCTGGATCAAAACAACCCTCTAGCCACATAAGTGCCAAGTCATTGTCAGTCCAGCCATTGGGACTGGTAGCAAAATGCCATCCAGCCGGTGCTTGTACAAGTGAGTACCAGCCAGCCATGTGGTACTTGCCGCTAAAGATGATGAGCGGAGGAGGTATTGCCCCACGTGCACCAATGCACTCTATCACAGTGATAGACTCCCGGTTGCCTGGCTGTGCTCTGAACCGGCCGCTCTTGTGATAGTCCTTGGGCAGAATGACAGCCCGGCGCTGTGAGATGCCAAGTGCAAAGCCCGTTTCATCCATATTGTAGATATTGTTGGTGCTGATCTTGTACTTTGCAATGGTTTCTTCAAGCAGTGTAAAGTACGCTTCAATAACCTCTGGCTTTCCACCCCTGAGCCTGACAGCATCAAGGGTTCTTGAGTAATAAGACTGAAGCTGTGGGAAGCGCTGCATGAATGTTGCAACCCAGTTCTTGCCAAGACGAGCATCACAGTCACTGGTCCTTTGTCGGAGCAGATGCTCTGCCTGATCCTTAACTTCACCAGGCGTAACTGGAAATCCAAGGCTGGAGCGCTTGCTGATACGGTCCACAAGCAACTGCTCTTGGTCAGGTGTGAGTGATTGAAGGTGTGAAAAGGCATTGGAGCGGCTCTTGGTACCAGTGCGACGCTGACAAAGTGTTGAGTATGGTACATCATAGTGCTGTGCTGCTGAACGGAGCGTTTTGAAGGTCCCAGTGGCAAAAGCAGCAAGTGCAGCTGTCATCTTCTCTTCCTTCTGGGTCCGTTGCTGCCGTAGATGCTGCCTGACAACCTTTTTACGTGGGGAAAGTGATGCTGACATGGTGTCAAAGACAGGATGTGATGGTGGTGCAAATCAAAAAAACACACTGCTCAAGTGCTGAAAGAACACGTGTCTCTGAACCCAACCTCAAAAATGGAATCTACGGGATTCTGACAAGTACGTGAAGTACGTTAATACACGGCGGTGCGTCACAACACCTCGGTGAATTTAAGCTCCTTGCTAAACACCGAGCCCTGCAGATCTTCCAGCCGTGCGAGACGGGGTCTTCGCGAAATTATCAATCTGACATTTTTACTTATTCAACCATCGAGAGAAATCTAGTTGTTAGGCCGATTTGCAATAGCCGGCTATCGCAGCTCGGGCTGAGAAGCCATCTTCTTGACTCGGAAGCGGCCAATTGTAAGCAGCCTTCAACTTTTCTCCACCTTTGGTGCTGCGCAACGCTTCTGGGCCATCCCGCGGACGACACCCATACGACATTCACCCTCTCCCTCCATCTTTTTCCCTATACTCGCCACTTTTTTTTTCCGATTGTAAAGGGATGTTGGCCAGAACACTAGGCTCGACGTTACGTGCCACTGGCACGGCTGCGCTTTCCAAAGGCCCCGTTGCTGCATCTCGAGCGGGCGCTTCTCGCGGTCTTTCGACGGGCGTCCTCAGCCGCAGCAGCACGAATCCAAGACCATCCGTTGTGGCACCATGGTCCACAATTGCGAAGAACTCTCTGTCTGCGAGTCCACGACTCTTTTCGCAGACCTTTCGACCATCGCACGGCGGAATCACACGACCGGCTGAGGGCGAAGGCGTACGGATCGAATTTGTCGATTCTAAGGGCAACACCCTAAAGACTGTGTATGCAAACCCCGGCGACGACCTGCTCTCCATCGCACACGAATACGACATCGACCTCGAAGGCGCATGCGAAGGATCAATAGCCTGCTCCACCTGTCACGTCATCCTCGAACCCGACGTCTACGACCGACTCGAAGAACCGGGCGACGACGAAAACGACATGCTCGACCTCGCCTTTGGCCTCACCGACACCTCTAGACTCGGCTGCCAGGTCCACATCTCAAAAGACCTAGACGGTATGAAGGTCCAGCTCCCCGCTGCTACACGCAACATGTACGTCGACGGTATGTATTTCCCCTCTCCCCCTTCCCCCACTTCCCCCACTTCCTAGCACATCTCTTGTCAATCGTCTGACCCTCGCGCCTCTCTCTTCTCGCACTCTCGTCCGGCGAGCCGTCCACTGATCAAGCCGTGGCTAACCTCATGACTCTTACTATCTCGATCTTGTTGCCCCTGCTCAAAACAGGTCACAAGGCTGGACACCACTAGTCACACCCTACCCTAGCCCTTTTTTTTTCTGTTTGCACGTCACACTCACACTCAACACACACACGCACGCACATCACTCCTGGCCGCAATGTCACGGCCTACATCGGCAATCACTTGGAATGCGCACCTCGTGCTTTTTATCAGACTGTGACCCGCAACTTTGATCGCCAGACTGTCACGCTTGGCAGGCAAATGTGACAGTCACAGTAACTCAGTAACATGCAGAGGTCCAATTGTCGAGGAGAAAGCAATCACACAAAAAAAAGGACACGAGGAGCACGGAATTGCGCACACGGAATCAAGGTACTGCATTGTAATTGCGGATTTTGGTGAGGGTGGGACTAAAAAGAGGAGATGGATAGACTCTGGTCTAGTAGGAACGGCCAAACATGGTCCAGCGCTTTGCATCTGTGCCACACTGTGGGCACTTCTTGCCAGCAATGTCGCCAAACTGAGCCTGGTCAAAGGGGATGCAGAGGGATTTTGCGCCCATGGAGGGTGCACGTTCGTCCTCAGCCTCGTCGGTGGAGGTCTGACGAGCACTTCGCTTCTTGATCTCGTCCTCGCACGCCTCGATCTCACACCAGGGGATGACGACGTGGCATTTGTCGTTGAGGATCTTGGTAAAGTCGTCCCAGTTCTCGCACTTTTTCCGGCGGGCGCGGTAGGTGGCGTCGGCGCGCGCAAACATGTCGGCGTGGATGTGGTCGAGCAGCTTGGGGATCGAGGTGGTCAGGTCCGCCGAGGCGAGCGCAGCCTTGGCCTTGTTGTCGCGTCGCACCGACAGCACCGACTTCTTCTCCAGATCCTTCGGTCCGATCTCGAGACGCAGCGGCACACCGCGCAGTTCCCAGTCGTTGAACTTGAAGCCGGGCGAGTAGTTGTCCCGCAGATCCGCCTTTGCACGGATACCCGCAGCCCGGAGCTCCTTGGCAGTCTGATCGCACGCGTCCAGAATCGCCTCGCGCTCCTGCACCGTAGTCTTGACAGTGATGCCGCAGGGAATGATAACCACCTGGATCTGGGCGACGCGTGGCGGCATCACGAGACCGTCGTCGTCGCCGTGCACCATGACCATCACACCAATGGTTCGCGTCGAGAGACCCCACGAGTTCTGCCACACAAAGAGCTTGCCCTCGTCCTTGCCCCGCAGCTCCTCGGGTGCCTTGGGGTCCTCGACCGTGATGTTGAACATCTTGGAAAAGTTCTGGCCAAGACAGTGCGAGGTGCCGCCCTGAATACCTCGGCCGGTAGTGGGCACAAAGCCCTCGACGGTGGTGGTGTAGTATCCACCGGCGAACTTCTCCTTCTCCGACTTGACACCGGGCACGACGGGCACCGCCAGGAGGTCCTCGTAGACCTGGCGGTAGAGGTCGAGGATGTGCTTGACCTCCTGATCGGCGCCCTCGAGAGTCATGTGGGCGGTGTGGCCCTCCTGCCAGAGGAACTCGCGGGTGCGGAGGAAGGGCTGCGGATGCTTGAACTCCCATCGCACGACGCTGTTCCACTGGTTGAGCTTGAGAGGCAGGTCACGGTGCGACTGGATCCACTTGGCGTAGTAGGGGTACATGACGGTCTCCGACGTGGGTCGGATGGCGACGGGACGTTCGAGGTCGCTGTTGCCGGCTTTGGTGACCCAGGCGACTTCGGGAGCAAAACCCTCGATGTGGTCCTTCTCCTTCTCAAGCACGTCGGCCGAGACAAACATGGGGAAGTAGCAGTTTTCGACGCCGATCTTTTTGATCTCGGCGTCAAAGAAGGACTGGATCGACTGCCACACAAAGTAGGACCACGGCTTGAGAATGTAGCATCCAGAGACGTCGTAGTAGTCGAGCATGTCGCCCTTTCGGAGCACTTGGGAGTACCACTCGGAAAAGTCGCCGGCCTTGCGGACGGTGATACCGGCCTGCTCGGCGTCGGGGATCTTGGCGGCTTCGGCGGCCTTGGAGCGGCTGGAGGCAGCGATGGGGCCCTGGGTGGCGCCAGGGGCCGAGGCGGAGCTGCTGGGCGGGTTGGTGGCCTTGGCGACAGGCGTGCTGGCCTCGGCCTTGAGCTTGTCAAAGTCGACCACCTCGAGCTTGACGCCGGTGCTCTGGAGGTACTTTGCGATCTCGGCGCCGGTCATAAAGAGGGTCTCTTCGGAGCTGGCGGCGCGGACGGCAAAGTGCTCGGTGCTGGTGGCGATGCTGGCGTCGAGGACGGCGATGAGCTGGGCGGCATTGTCCTTGGTGATGGAGAGGGCAGACACGGTGTCCTTGTTGGCCTTGAGGAACTCGGTGAGCAGCTCGGGGGTCGCGAGACGCATCTCCTTCTGACCGATGTGCTTGGCGACGGCATTGGTGCTGTAGTCGGAGTCGTCCTTGGCAATCAGCACGACGGGGGTGGGCGTGGCCGACTTGGCGGTCTTGGGCTTGTAGACGAGGGTCTTTGTGTAGTTCTGGCCGGCGAGGCCGAGGGAGGAGGCGACGTCGGAGACAGCCTGCTTCCAGGACTCGGGGCTGTTGGCAGCGGCATGCTTGACCACCTTTTCGGTCTGGATCGAGAGGGCCGAGAGGGCCGCGCTGATGGCCTCCATGGTGGACAGAACAGCAGACGGCCGATTCCACAGAGGGCGACAAGTAGGGTTGGGTTACTAGCAGATGTAAAGGAGGATAGAGGGAGAGAGTGAGAGCGAGAGCGAGAGGAGATAGGCGCGAGGATGTCGTGATCACCAACCGCAACTCCAAGGTCGAGTGAGCAAGCGTGTTGGTCGGCTGCAGCACCGATTTTTCTGATACTGTGCAGAGGTCGCTACGCCTTCTGCTCCAGTACAATAAGGCACGGTACAGCACAGTGTGCTGTGTTGTGCTAGCCGGAAAGAAGAAGGGGGCTTGAGAGCTTTGCACCACTCTCCGGGTCGAGTCAAGGCGAGTGGATTTAGGCTCGTGTGCTCGTTCTCGGCTGCTGTCCAAGTTATCTCTTCCCACAACGATCCAGGCCCAAAGTTAAGACTGTTAGGTCAAAATCTTTCACGTTTTGCGAGTTGGGTCGCCTCACACCTGAGTCTGGCTCTTTGACTCAGCGTTACATTTCCCATTGTCACAGTACCTTGTTAGACTCGGTAGCTGTGCATTTTCTCGCCTTCGCACGCGACATCCAAGCATGGAAAGAAAAGTTATAGAACAGCTCAGTCGCGCAGCACTCTGCTTTTTTCGTGGAGATGCGAATAGTGCTGCAGTGCCCCAGGGTCCATGTTTAGAGTTGTCAGGAGCCGCAGGCCTCGCCGCCCTCGCCGAAGCCGTGCCACTTTAGTCTTGTACAGTACTGTAATACAGTAGAGTGCTCAATCCAGCGCCACGAGCCCCAACGTGACCAACGATGGAGAAGGGGAAAAAATTAACGAGACGCAGCACAGGTGCGCCGCGAGGCTGCTCGGTCAATGCTCACCGGCGGACAGAGGCAACGGTACTGTAGAATTGTACTGGGCAGAGTCTCGTTTCGTCCGTTGGTGGAGCGCTGCAGGCGGGATGCAATGCCACTGGCCCGCTTTGTCAAGCTTGGCTCGAGTATGCAAAGGAAGATTTGCTGGACTCGAGCTGGGCTGTTCTCCCAGTTGATCACTGTCCACCATCTCACAAGCATACTGATCATCTTCAAAAAACATGTCTTTCAACCGAAACTGCTACAAGTTCGTACTCTTGTCATGACAACGGGCAAGCAGCAGAGGGCATGCTCCGAGCAAGGTGGCTGACATGATATTGTGAATCTATCCTTTTCTTTTTTTTCTTCTTCTGCTATCTCCACTCGTTGCGCTGTCACAGCTGCGGCCAGCGTTAGTATCAGTTATATCAGCCAACATACTGCACCTCTACGTGTGGTAGCCGATCGAGCGACAAACGACATTTTCGGCGGCCCGCGATGCGCTCTTAGACAAGCTCGACCTTGTGGAACGGTAGTCGGGTGCGAGCGAGGGTCAAGCTGCACGAACAGACGGCTGCGAGTTCGGAGCAGCCGACACTCAGCTTCTGCACAGGCTAGGCGGGTCGCTGGCCGAGTCTGTCTACGGGCAC
This sequence comes from Testicularia cyperi, assembly GCA_003144125.1. Lineage (NCBI taxonomy): Eukaryota > Fungi > Basidiomycota > Ustilaginomycetes > Ustilaginales > Anthracoideaceae > Testicularia > Testicularia cyperi. The sequence continues at coordinate 67,066 of KZ819191.1, forward strand.
ATGCATCAGAGTGCCGCCGAGTCCGTCGTTTCGTGGCTCGGACTTTTACCATTCTATCGGGGTGCAGTCGGTTGTGTTTCACTCAAGTCGTAGAGGTGACGAGACGAGAGAGTATGTCGAGATGCTGACGAGGAGACGTTGACGTTGCATGTCATCTATTCCTGCTATTTCTATCTGGCAATTCTATTTGCATTTTACTTTGCTTTACCTCGGTCCTTGGCCCTGGCTTCCACACGCTGCCTCTCTCCGTTGTGATTACTTTGCGGTACACCTCGAACAACGGTCTGCATCGGCCGCTGCTCTGACGCACGCCTCTTTGCGTTGCATTTGTTGCTGGTCTCGTGGTACATCATGTCGTGATCGATTTGCCTGCTCGGTCTTGCCGATAAACAGCCGGCCACAACGCCGCCGCCTGCCCCACCTCGGGCACTCCCTCTTGGTATGTCGACACTCTGGCACAGTTGAAGGCAGCAACAGCAACAGCAACAGCTGCCTTCCCATCGGCTGCAAGTATTCTGACCAACCGTGTGGCTTTGTCTCTCTTTGACGTCGACGTTCCGCTACGCCTCGTTCTGTACCACCCACAGCTACAGTAAGTCTCAAGAGTTTGTTTGTAACACAAAGGTTTCTGAAGCAGCTTCGCTAAGTCAACATCTGCATCGCTTCTACCCTCATGCTCAATCAATCCTGACAGACTGCGGCCAGCAGGGACACATCTCGGCCCAGTGCGGCATGGAGGCCCAGCCCAAGACTTGCTACAAGTGCAACGAGGCCGGCCACATTGTAAGTTGCTCGATTCGGCCTGCTTGGGGAAAAGATAGGATATTTCCCATACTCACCCACTCTGACTCGCCCAATTTGTTCCCATGTGACTCGTGGTCGTTGATCTGTGGTGACGCCTCGTAGAGCCGCGAGTGCCCTTCGAACCCAGCGCCGTCGTTTGGCGGTGGATCTGGCGGCGACTGCTACAAGTGCGGTCAGCCTGGCCACATTGCACGCAGCTGCCCCACGGCTGGTGGATTCGGCGGTTCGGCACGCGGTGCGTTTGGCGGCAACAGCCGAAGCTGCTACAACTGCGGCGGTGTCGGCCACATCTCGCGCGACTGCACCTCGGCTCCTAGTGCCGGTGCTGGTGCTGGTGCTGGTGGCGCTGGCGGATACGGTGGCCAGCGTTGCTACAACTGCAACGAGTCCGGTCACATCAGCCGAGAGTGCCCCAAGCCCCAGTCCAAGAGCTGCTACGTAAGTCCCTTCTCACTTTTTCCTTCTCCTCCTCTTCATCCTTGTCCCAGCTTCAGAAAATGCACGTCGGTACTGACTGGAAACTCGTCAACCCCACCTCTTTGTCGCTTCTTCCCTCTTCGCAACACGCTCAGAAATGCGGTTCCGGCGACCACCTCGCCGCCGCCTGCGGTGAGATCGCCGTCTAAGCCCGTCCACCCGCCCTCTTGTGGATCTCTGTTCTTCACTTCTGCGCTCTTCTCCCCCGCCTCTCTATCCCTCTCTCGTCCTAAACTGAGGGAAAAACGTACAGCTCGACAAGTCTCCCCCTGCTTGCCCAGCTCCCATTTCCGATGCGCACACTTGTACCACGTAGCTCACTTACTCTTGAATCCCAGTGTTTTCGCGATTTTTGCCCGCCGTGCCAGACTTGTTTCCCGCTTTTGCAGGTCGGCTGCGTCTTGGCAAGATTTTCCTGCAGTTGGTTTGAGAATAACCAATGGTGGCTTTGCAAGGACGGGTTGCAGAGGAGTGACAAAGTATGCAAAGATGAGAGAACAGCTTCATGCTCTCGGTCTAGCTCGAGATTGAGGGGACGCGTTTTTCACGATCTGCAAGCTGTGTGCGGAAGCTCTCTGGCTCTCGAGTAACATACCAAATTCCAGCTTATCAACACACCGTATCACAGATCCAAATCACACAGTGAACGAGGGCTCAAAAGAGAGAGAGAGAGAGAGAGAGAGAGAGAGAAAAAGTTGATTATTTTGGGTGCCTCCCGTTCTGGAAGCGGGGCGAGTTGTTGTGATGGTGATGTTTGTGTTGGGGGTTGTGATATGCATAGTACATGTGATGAGTAAAGTGTGGAAAGGTGTGGCATGGAGGCATGCTCCTTGAGACTGTTGGTTGTTATCTAGTGCGTTGCTCTCCCCGAGCAAGAGTGGTTTGGAACACAAGGCTCAGAAACGGGAGGATAAAAAGACCGCCTTTGTTCGACCGAACCCTTAAACAGAGAGAACGAACGTCGATATAGAGAAAGACAGAAAGATGCGGCAACCACCAAGTCACAATGCCTAGTGGGCAATGCCATCAATGACCTTGGCATAGTTGTGCTACGCCATGATCAAGTGAAAAGAGAGAGACCGGAACAAAGAAAATGCTGCAAGAGAAGAGTGAAAGAAGAAGTGCGAAACCTTGAGGGAGACCATAAACGAATCAAAAAAAACAGAGATACGCTTAGGCCGAGGCCTTCTTGACGGCGGGGGAGAGGACGTTTCGTCGCTGCTTCTTGAGGAGCATAATGTTGAATCGGTCAAAGTCAGACGTCTCGCGGCGGGCCTTGATGGCGGCACGCTTCTTGGCCCAACCGGACTGAGTCCACTTGTCGAGGATCTCGGCCTTGTCGAAGAACTTCTTGACGGCGGGGGTACCGGCAGATCGGGGCAGACCGGGGACGGTGAGCTTGGTGAGCGTCAGGTTCTTGTACGCAAAGGGCTGACGGGGGACACCAGTGGTGGGGCCGTCAATGATGGCCTGTGATGGTGTCGTGTTAGAGCATGTACGATTTGATGATGTTGTTTCGATTGTCAGTATATCGTTGATTGTCACAGTGGGAACAAACACCGACTAGACGAATACGGCACAGCACAGCACAACGAGAATGTCGATCCACACCGCTGGCCCTGCGAGTTTCTGCAGTGAGCGCCTTTCCAGATAGACTGTCGATAGGTTCTGTTTAGCTGACGCCTGTAATCGACTTCAACATCACTACTGGCTGAACAGTTGGGAATCCTGATGCTCGGGATCAGGGTCGGTACGTCTGGTGCTGAAAACACGAGAGTTGTGGATGATATTTGATACCGAGATTCAAGGCGTGCTGCTTTGCCTTGCCGACAACAGGCGTAGGTAGTACTGCAAGGTCGTCCAACATCCCTTCCTAGACGAGTTCTGGCAATCCTGTTCGCAATAGACGTCGGTTCCGATAACAAGAATCGATGGTGGATGATGCGCTGTCCATATCCTCTCATGTGCTGTGCCGTGTATTTGTCAATGCAGCATGCTGTGTGTGTGTGTGTCAAACTTACCCGGTTGTGGTCAATGACCTCGACAACGACGGCGAGCTTGCCGGCGGAGGGGCCCTCCTCGACGAGGACAACGCGGCCGACCTCAACGTATCGCTTGAAAGAAGCAGGCATTATGAAGATCTGGAGTGGTGCAAGAGCAGGAGTTCGTATGACAATCAAGGTCGGCGATTTGCGATAGTGAGAGGTTGGGTCGAAAAGAGTGTCGATGTGTGTCGGAGACGAGGACGAATGGTCGTGGAAGGTCGGTAAAATGAATATATGGGGAATATGCAACAACAGAGGTCAGCACTGAACTGTCCTGCTTTCAAGTCGTTCTTTTTTTTTACAAATGCGCCATACGCCGCCAACACGGTATCCAAAGAAGCCAGAGTGTCGAGAAATGCTGAACAAGCCGATTGAGATCATTGATATGCTGGCATGAATGGACGTAGACGCCAGTGTCTTGCAAGTGAATCAACCTAGATGCGTCGATGCGAGATGGGTGGCTTCCTTACGCTGGCCGGATTCGTCTGGATGAATGTGTATGTCGGCGGACCGTGTTGACGAGCGCGCTGCGTATGTATGTGCTGAAGCTGATGGGCAATACTTACGTTCTTGAGATGATGGTGATGGGCGTGGCAGAGATCAGGAGAGGTGCGATCTGACGACAAAGAGACACTCGACTCGGAATGGCACACTGGCTCGGTCGGCTCGGTCGGTGTGGATTGACTTGGCGGACTGCACCTCGACTCAAGTTAGCACCAGCAACGAGACTACTGTACCTGGCCAACCAGGCCGGAAGTTTGGCCCAAGTTGACGAGCCTTGCAAGATTGCGGCCACACATGCCTCTTTTTTTCTCAAGAGACACGGAAGCTGAGTAGGCTTAGCCTGGCTGGTACATACTGCCCCTGCCATATTTCTCACACAGAGTGGCAAGATGCCCGGCCCCCACCTCGCCCCGACAGCCCGACACGTGACTCTAGCTCTCCTACCGACACCATCTCTCCGCCATCGCATTGCTGTCCGGCCATACCAAACACCAAGTCCCATCTTATTAGACCCTTTGGCTAGATCGCATCGGCTCAAGACTCTTCAAAGACAAGTGAGAGTGTCACTGAGCCGCAGAGCAACGTCATCAGCAGATTAATGGAGGTGTAGTCGAAAATACATTTTCGGCCGAGGTATGCACGTGACTATTTACTTCCTTGCTCGCAGCGCTTGAGCAATTGCAATTTTACGAATAATTGAGTGTTAGCGCGCAAGTCGAACCTGTCAGCCAGGAAGGCCATGCCAGCTACTCTAGTTGCATCGCCAGACCCAAGCCAGACAGACCGTCGAGGGCTCAAGAGAGTTTGTGAGAATCGACGGACTAGCCAGTGAGAAGCAAAGCACGCTCGTCTGCCGTAGAGTGCGCGCCCGTCGGACGTTGGGACGAGCGAGCCAGACTAGCCGTTGGTCGCCATCACCCAGACAGCACCGCTAGCCGACGCCTGGTTCCTCTCCACCAAACCTCAAGTCCACAGCAATTAGAGTAAGTATTGCTCGACATCCTACGCATATTCTCTGCCGATCCAAGCGCCAATTCGACCACAGCATCGCTCTCGACCAAGTTCGACTGTTTCAATCGACGTACAAACCGGCCTCAGAGAATTTGTCCGATTGTTCACCACAGCCACTGTCACACCGAACCGTTTTTCTAACAACGTCCCATCACTTGGCACTCTTCGATCGTCACGCCCTTCGTCTTTGCCGCTCCCTTTGCCGACTAACAGCAAAATGGTCAACGTTCCCAAGACCCGCCGCACCTACTGCAAGGGCAAGCCCTGCAAGAAGCACACGTAAGTGCCCACTCTCCAACCTCGCACACCTCCGACGCACTTCGACAACCAGTATGCAGCCAGCACAGGGGAAGAGGAGGAGGAAGTAGTAGATCGTTACAGATATAGGAAGCGTTGTGATGTAGAAAAGGAAGGCTATTCCCGACTATCGATTCCAGGACAACAATCAGGATCGATGCACAATTAGGAGGATCACAGTCGACAGCAGTCATCATTGTCACGACGCAAGACGCGCAGATAATAACAGAACTTTTCTAGGAGACTGCAATGTTGGCAGGCTGGCCTTTTGCGATGGACTCGGAACGCGGTCGGGAATATCACGAGGCATCATACACGACATCATGCAGATGGAACCATGTCGGATTCGGATACGGACACGGATACTCACTCGGACATGTAGAAGCGGCGGACTAGAGTTGGGGATTCTGTGCTGGTTGCATGCTCGGTAACAACGTTGGTCGGTCGTGTGACTTTACACGTCCGCGTCACACATGTGTTTCAGCAAATCTCACCATCTCTTTGTGTTTCCGTATCGTTTCTGCTCCTCGACGACGCAATCTTCTTGACCATATAACAAACAGCCCCCACAAGATTACCCAGTACAAGACGGGTAAGGCTTCGCTCTACGCCCAGGGTAAGCGTCGTTACGACCGAAAGCAGAAGGGTTACGGTGGTCAGACCAAGCCCGTCTTCCACAAGAAGGCCAAGACCACCAAGAAGGTCGTGCTCCGTCTCGAGTGCACCCAGTGCAAGTACCGATCGCACGTTGCCCTCAAGCGATGCAAGCACTTCGAGCTTGGTGGTGACAAGAAGCAGAAGAACGCCGCCCTTGTCTTCTAAGCTATTCCTCGACTCCACAAAGGAACGGCTTCGTTGGCTCGGTTTCTCGGTTTTCAGTTTTTCTTCTCTCTATCTCCATTTCTCTCTCTCTCTTCTCGTTGACACTGTTGACACGCACCACCAGAATGTCATTCGGAGCACGGTAGTCGGGCTCGGATTCTCTTCTGGTTCGAACGATGGCTGGTCGGTAGACATGGGTGGTGGAAGCCTAGAGACGATGCCTTGCGGCACGGTTTCATCAAGGGGATGAAATCTGGCTTCCCGTCTGTCCACTCCACGTCTCCATTCAGCATTGTTCTTCTTGCATTGTACTTTTTTGCACTCTGCCTCTCTTCTTCATCGCATACTTCACACGCAACAATATTCTCCCCTCCCAAAAAAAAGGCATGGGAATTCCAGCACATCGACATATTTTTCTGCATTACGACTGTCAGTCAGCCACTGATTCTCTGTTCGGCGATCTCTCTTTCGAAGGGCTCATCAGTGTCGTGTGCAGCACCAAGTCGTCAAAGAGGTCTTTCTTTTCTTTTCGCTCGTCTCGTTTCATCCCCAACTCTATATCATTGAAACCCGGGACCTTTTGACGACGGTTCGGCACACACAATGCACGGTGGGAAACAAACCTCCGCGATCACGATCGCCGACCAGTGACACTCTTTTGTTGCCAAACACGTCTCTCTTGCGATGCATTGCCTCGATGTTGCTACTACTCCCACGTCAACTTGTACTTCTTACACACACACACACACACCCCTTCACTCACACTCACAACATACGCACTCTCGCGGCCCAAAGTCACACATACACGACTACCCGCAAAACCTATAAGCTAAACAAGATGCCTTGTTTTTCCCAGTTTTTCTCTTTTCGTCTTGGCCCCCCGCCTCGGGTGTCTGATGGGGCTTGTATTTAGGCTGTTGAGTGAAAAGTCCGTGTTGGGGATGGTTTCAATGCAGTGAGACACAGACAAGAGACGGCGAGGAATAGGTGGCAAGAATGACACGAGTCTATTGCAACAAACGACATTTGGTGCTCTATGTTACTGAGGCAGAGATGCAACAGATGAAGTAAAAAGAAAAGGAAATAGGCTTGGAGGCCAGGTTAGCTAGGGAAGGGCACTCAGGCAAAGGCACTAGAGGCAATGCCGGCGGCGTCCGAGGCACTCTTGATGGCAGCCTTGATGGCGTCGGGACCCGAGGCCTTTTCTGCGTTTTCGCGGTGCTCGGTGAGCTGGACGAGTTGGAGCTTGTCGCAGAGCTGGTCGAGTTCGTTGAGCTGGGCCTCGATGACTTGGGGCGAGGCGGAGGCGGAGGCGGACTGGAAGTAGTTGTTGTCCGTGATGAGTTTGGCAATGGCCTTTTTCTCGCGCTTGACGGCCTTTTTGGCGGCCTCGCGTGCCTTTTTGGCGTCGGCCTTGGCAGCCTTGTCCTGTTCGGCGGCCTTGGCAGCCTCGGCAGCCTTGAGCTTGGCCTCCTCCTCCTGCTTCTTCTTGTCCTCGGCGGCCTTGCGCGGGTCGACGGCAGCGCCGTTGGGACGGCCCTTGTTCTTCTTTGCGTCGCGCGCCGCCTTGTCCTCCGCCTTGAACTGCTTGATACGCGGGTCGACGCTGAGCGCCTTGTCGACGAGGTTGCGCAGACGCGCATTGTCCTCCTTCTTTCGGCGCGCGCGCTCGTTGCGGTTCTTCTTCTCCGTGTAGCGCTTGTCGTCGCGGTTGTCGGAGCCCTCGTTGATCTCCTTGTCGAGATACTCAAAGCTTCGCCACGAGTCAAAGTTGTACCAGAAGTCGTAGAACTCGTTGACCTGGTCGCGCGACGCGCTCTCGTCGCCCAGCTGCGGAACCGGCCCGTTCTTGGGCTCCGAGAATCGAGACTCGCGCTCAAACACGGGACCCCAGAGCGCATAGAACTTGTCCGCGGGCTCCTTGCCAGTGGGCACGGCCTCGTCGTCGACCGACTCGTCGACCGAGTCAAACTGCCGACGTTTTTCGGGGTTGGAGAGGATCTCGTGCGCCTTGGCAACACACTTGAAGAAGCTGTCGTCGGACGTGAGGCCCGAGGCGCCGGCCTTTTTGTCGGGGTGGTGCTTGAGCACCTTTTTGCGGTGGGCGATCTTGATCTGCTCCTGCGTGGCGTTCCAGCGCAGCGCCGAGAGACCGAGGACAGCATAGTGGTCCTGCGTCTTCCACTCCTTGGGGTCGCGCGCCAGCAGCTCGGGGGACTCGTCCTCGTCGCCTACACCCGCATCGTCGTCGCCGTTGGCAGCGTGTGCCGCAGCCTCGGCAGCCCGCGCATCCGCAATGTTTTTGTCGTCGTCGGCAAACGAGAGCGCGTTGAGCTCGCGACGCTTGTACGCCAGAAACGAGTCGCCCACAGGCTCGAGAACCTGGTTGACGGGCGACGCGAGAGACGACGGCTGGCCCGGCTTGAAGCCCGCCGGTGCAGCGGACAGCTCGTAGGGCAGGTCGATAAAGACAGACATGGTTGCCTGATTAAAAAAAGAAAGAGGAGGATGGTATGGTATGGTATGTTGGTGTCAAGTGAGTTGATTGGCAACACAAAAGAGCTGATCAGGTCTGGGCTGATCGAGTTGCTGCTGGCGTGGCGGCGGTTGGCAAGTGAGAAAGAAGAACAGACTGCCTCAATCAGTGAGGCGAATCAACGAATGAATGAATGAATGAATGAATGCTGCAGCGAAGTGCGAGTGTCTTCTTTTGCTTTCCCTTTCTCTGTTTCTGTTTCTGTTTCGGTTTCCGTGATTTGGCGGCTGAAAATTTGATTCTTCCCACTGACTAACAGGGAACGCGGCTCATTTACTCGTGAATGTTAGACCGACTGCGTTGCTGCAATCTTCCTGTTGGTCTTTGCGAAAGAGAGAGAGAGTCACACACACACACACGCAGCTGCAACGCTCCAACCCACACTTCCCCTTGGTCAACTACAGTACAATACAATACTCACTCCTGGTCTCGATCGATACCCCACAGCTACCCACTTCACACACACCCATACACCACTTGATCCAACAACATGATCGACCTCTTGCTTCTGCAGCCCGACAAGGGCGGAAACCCGCAGATCGTCAAGGACTCGCAAAAGAAGCGAAATGCACCCGAGGAGCTCGTGGACGAGGTGCTGGCCCTCTACAAAAAGTGGGTCCAGCTGCAAAAGGAGCTCGACGACACACGCAGACAGGTCAACGCCGTGCAGGGAGACATTACCAAGCTGCGCAAGGCAAAGGAGAACGCAGATGCCCAAATGGCCCAAAAGAAGGAGCTCGATGCCAAGGTCAACGATCTCAAGCCCACCGTCGCGGCTGCCGAGCAAGACATGAAGACCAAGGCAATCCAGATCGGCAACATTGTCGGCGACAAGGTGCCCATCTCCAACACCGAAGACGACAACGCCGTCATCCGCACCTGGCACCCGGACGGCCCCAATGCACAGGTCGAGAAAAAGAGCGACATCCTCTCGCACCACGAGGTCATGTATCGCCTCGAGCTGTTTGACACGGAGCGCGGCACCAAGATCAGCGGACACCGCGGCTTCTTCCTCACTGGCGACGGCGTGGATCTGAACCAGGCGCTCATCAACTACGGTCTCGAGTTCCTGCGCAAGAGGTCGTACAAGAAGATCATGACGCCGTTCATGATGCGCAAGGACGTGATGGCCAAGACGGCACAGCTGGACCAGTTTGACGAGGAGCTCTACAAGGTGACGGGCGACGAGGACGACAAGTACCTCATTGCCACGTCGGAACAGCCCATCTCGGCACTCCACTCGGACGAGGTATTTACCGAGCCCAGCAAGCAGCTGCCCATCAAGTATGCCGGCTACTCGACCTGCTTCCGCAAGGAGGCCGGCAGCCACGGCAAGGACACCTGGGGCATCTTTCGCGTGCACCAGTTCGAAAAGGTGGAGCAGTTCTGCATCACCGACCCGGCAAGCTCGTGGGAGATGCTCGAGACGATGCTGGCCAACTCGGAGGAGTTCTACCAGAGTCTCGGCGTCGCATACCAGGTGGTTGCCATCGTGTCAGGTGCACTCAACAACGCGGCTGCGATGAAGTACGACCTCGAGGCGTGGTTCCCCTTCCAGGGCGAGTTCAAGGAGCTCGTGTCGTGCTCCAACTGCACCGACTACCAGTCGCGCCGGCTCGACGTAAAGTGCGGCTTCAAGAAACCCGGCGACACCAAACAGACCTTTGTCCACATGCTCAACGGCACGCTCTGCGCCACCGAGCGCGCCCTCTGCTGCATCGTCGAAAACTGGCAGACTCCAGACGGCCTCCGCATCCCTCCCCCTCTCCAACCCTACATGGGCGGTCGTGACTTTTTGCCCTACACCCGTGAACTGCCCAAGGGCACCACCAGCCAAAAGAAAAAGTGAAAAACCAAAACCACACCCAAAACCACACCCCATCTCTAGTCCTCTCTCTCTCTCTCTTTCCTCACACGCTCACACCCACACACACTCATACATACACACACCTGTGTGTGCACCTCAGTCCTATAGCGACTGTGCTGAGCACTTTCAATGCCACAACAATGTGATTATCAGCATCCAGCCTCGCTCGAACGCGTACCATCCAATCGGCGTGTGAATGGCCCAACAGATATTCATGTTCGTATTCGGAAATGCCGTTAGCCAGTGGTAGAGCTGTGAGTTTGTTTGTTAGATTATATAGAGACTGAAGCCATAGACCGACAAGCTGCAAAGGGGGCCTGTAGCTCGCAGCATGAAGCAGTTGCAGCTCAGCACGACTCAGCACAGCTCAGTGCAGCCCCAAGACACAGCTCACAGCGGCCCTTGGATGCGCAGTTCGAGACGCAGAGAAAGGACGGCAAGCGCAGGCTTCTGAAAGCGAGCACGACAAGGCCGGGAGCACATTCGGCACCAATCAAACATTCATTACTGGACTGTGCTGTACTGTATTGTACTGTACCGCACTGCAGCAGCTTCGGTATGGTTGGTGACTTGGCACTACTTGTGTGCCTTGATTTCCAGAAAGAAAGAGTCTGGGTGAGATTTTAGTGAGAGAGAGAGAGAGAGACAAAAGTGTCTGTCTTTTGGCTTTCTGAGCGGAAGCTTTCCCAGGCACGCCTTTTTTGACTTTGGCTCTGCCAGATAGAGTACTGTACTCTACACTGTACTGTACTGCACTGCACTGTAGTGTAGTGTACGGTAGTGAGGCTTTTGAAGTGCGCTTCGGACTTTGTGTCGTGCGTGGCCTTAGCTTGTTTTGTGCAGGTGCGGAAGTCGGCTTGGCCGTGGCCGTGGCCGTGGGCGTCGACGTGGTCCGGACAAGGAGCCACAAGACAGAACCCTGACTTTGCTCAGGGAAAAATACAACAAAGCAAATTAAGAGACCGGCGAAGGGGCTGGCTTGGGTCAGTACAGTACTACTGTACAGTACCCGGGCCCGCTCGTTCTCTCGTCTACCACTGTAGCTCCGCGAAACGAAAACCCCAACACACCGGAAATTTGGAAGGACAAGTACTGTAGTCTGTAGCGCCAAGGCGGCTTGCCAGTCAAGTACAGTATCCGGACGCCAGGATCCAACCTCGCACACAACCGAGCGAGCCAGCACCGAGCACCGAGCACCGAGCGTGTACAAAGGCCAGTACTGTACAGTACCATGACCCCAATACTGTAAAAGTGCAGCAGCACACCTATACAGTAGTCCTGTACGCACGCCAAAGGAGGCAGGTCCGTGTCCCATGTGCTCAACCACAGTACTGTACAGTACAGATCAGCGCAGTACAGTGCAGTGCAGTGCAGTACTAAACAGTACAGTACAGTACAGCTGTACAGCTAACTGAGCCTAAACTTGCATGGATTCGCAATCAATCATCGATGCTCCCCGCGCTCACTCTCTCTCCCTCTCTCTCTTTTGTGCTCTATTGCTTTCGTACCTTGACTGTGCAGTATACAGTAGTACAGTGTCGCCCATTGGCTTCGGCTGTGGACCTACAGTGCGTACGAGCATACGTGCTTGCTTGCCGCTGCTTGTTGTTGCCGGCATCTTTATTGTTAGGCACACGTCTCACTCACACACTCTCTCTCTCTTGCTCTTCCTCCCCCCGCCCTCTCCTCTCCCTCTCTCTCTCTCTCTTTCTCTTTCTCTCGTTGCCCTCGGCTTCTCCATCGTTCCGCTCGGTCCGCCTCTTTTCTGCTCCTTCTGTTCTTCGCTTTCCGCTACCAGTCACCAACAAAGTTCGGTCCGGCGCCGTGTCGACCGTAAAGGGGGGGTTAGGACTACGCCTACTAGTCTCGGCTTGGTTCCGATACAGTAGTAGATACTTTGGTCGCGCTTGGTCTTGGTGCACATATCTGGCATCCATCGACGGCGGAAGTGGCGACTGGCGACAATACTCTTCGGCATTGATTTCTTCACCAAAGCAGACGCACCCTTTAGCCATCATGATCCGATAGATTTTCCTCTTTCTTCAAAGCGACGCCGCACCAGCTGCCACTTCGGAAAAGGCCACAGCACAAAAGTGAGACATTGCACAAGTTATAGCTACACAGCTGTCTCGATCTGCCTTCAACCACCGATTCGCAACCATTCATTCGCTGCTCAGCCCGACGCAGCTGCTGCTGCTGCATCACCACCACAATGGGCAATCCTCTCTATCCGGGCTCGTCGTCTTCTTCGCGGACACCGGGCTTGCTCGGTGGCTCGCTTGTCTCCTCCAGTAGTCGAAGCTCAAAGGCAGGCCTCGAGTATGACCCATCCACGCATCCCGGTATCCTCAACCTCGGCAACACCTGCTTTCTCAACTCCGTTCTCCAGGCCATTGGCAATACCAAAGACGTGCGCCTCCTCATCGAGGGACCTCCGATCCAGGAGCAAATCTACCTCGACGAGCTCGGTCAGCCTTCCACATCACCGCTACGCTCCGCACCCTCGGGTCCCTGGCTCACTCGTGCCCGCAGCCCTGCTCTGCGTGTCTGCGACGAGGAGCACGGCCGCAGAATCACCCCCAGCAGTACCAGCCTGACTCTCTCACCACCCAACCCAGCAGATCTGCTTGCTCCCGTCGATCCAACAGCCACTGTCAAACCCACGCGTGCTGCACCACCACTGCCACCAATAGACCACGAGCAATCCCAAAATCAACCGCACCAGAAGCAGCAGCATCAACTAGCATCACCGCGGTCACTGCCGGTTTCCACCTACGAGCCCAGCTCCGCCGATCTGCCTCTCAACACCGCATTCCGCCATGTCCTCGAAAAGATCTGGACCGACACGCCCAAGTCGTCACGCACCCCGCACGTCAATCCCAAGCGCCTCCTCAACCTCCTCGGCAAAAAGTTTGACCAGTACCTCGAGTATGGCCAGCAGGACGGACACGAGCTCATGCGACATCTTCTCGACGCCTGCCGCATGGAGGAGCTCGATCTCATCAAAAAGATGCAGCCACCGCTACCGTCACAGTCCAAGAAAGGCTCTAGAGCCGCGCGCAACCTGCAACTCACCGGTCTCGACGAGGCCGGACAGAACATCGAGCAGCCCAGAGGTCCTGGCTCTGATGTCTCCGACGCGGGCGACTCCGATGCTGTCCGCGCCCAGGCAGAGTCACTCCTGCCCTTTCTCGACATTCTCTTCTGCGGCAAGCTGGCCAGCATGGTTGTCTGCGAAGGCTGCAAGAAGGTCTCGCACACCTACGAGGACTTTTACGATCTCAGCCTCAGCCTTCGCGACGAAGCTCCCGGCAACAAGTCACGCGGCAAGCGCGATCGTCTTCGCAGCATGGCCGATCGATGGCGTCGAGCCACGCAGTCGCGCGCCACCGTCGACAAGAAAAAGGCAACCGACGACGAGTCCTCCACCACCACCACCACGGCAGCCACCGCCTCGGCAAATACGCCCGTCGGCACGCCCGCCTACAGCGAGACCGAAGTCAGCGATGTAGACTCGGCAGCCCTGCGCTCCAAAAAGTCGGGCGGCTTCTTGGCTCCCGACGAGGTGCGCGGCCGCTTCCAGCTGCGCAGCAAAAAGAGTGTTCGCAAGGGTGCACGACACGAGAAGCTCGGTGCCACTTCGGGCAGCGAGATGGAGCCCGACTTTCCCGACATGGCCTCGCTCTCGCTCGCTCCCACCAACCTCACGCATCTGCGCGTGGCGCCACAGCAGCCGGATTCGGCACCTGCCTCGGCTGGCGAGGACAACGGCGATGCTCGCACCAGCTCGCGCCTGCCCCGCATGCTTGGCAGCGCTGCCTCTGCGGTTGACAGCAGCCGTGAGACCAGCCCAAACCCTCCCGTGGGTGATCGGAGCATCGCTGCTCCCGACTCGCACATGCGGCCGCCGCTTGCGCCCACCAAATCGACGTCGCACCAGTCGGCCTACATAGCCCGAATCCTGGCGGAAGACAGCCCAGCTGCCAACCAGCCGCCTCCCGGACGACGGCCTGGAGTGCCCGTCTCGCCACTGTTTGACGCTATCTCGTCTGCCGTCGCTGCAAACGGACGCCCGATCCACGGCTTCTTCCGCTCGGCTGCGAGTGCGACCAGCCGCAAGGACCTCGCCTCCGAGTTTGAATCTGATCCGAACTCACTCGGCGCCAAGCGTCGACGCAAGATCCAGGAGGAGCAGGCAAGCACCGGCCTGATAGCGGCGCTGCGGCAGTTTACCAGCGTCGAGGTGCTCGATGGCGACAACAGCTTTGCTTGCAAGAATTGCTGGCGACTCGCAAACCCACCTTCGGCGCAAGAGCGAGAAGAGTTCCGCCGGCGAAGGAGGCGCAGAGGCCTTGTGTCTGCCGAGGCCGAAGACGAGGAGGCCAGCGAGCCAAGCAGCTCCGAAGACGGCGGCTCTGACAACGAGACACCGCTCCAGTCGGGTGTCGTTTTGCCGCCTCCGCCGCCAGCCTCGAGCGACGGCGGGGCAGCCACGTCGAGCCTCACCTCTGTCAGCCAGAGCACAATCGCCAGCAGCAGCAACGGCTCTGACGGCGCGCCTTCTTCCACTGCATCCTCGCAGCCGCGCAGTCTATCTATCCCAACCATCTCGATGACGTCGCCAGACAGCTCCACCGACACCACGTCCGAACGCAATCCGGCGCCCAAGGCTGTCAGCCAGGACGATGTGACCAGTCGCAGCCTTGAACAGAACGGCTCGAGACCGACCACGGCAGGCTCCGAAGCCCACGTGTCCGGTCACTTTGGCAATGGTACGCTCCCGGCTTCGTCACCTGCTTCTGCCGAGTCTGCGGCAGCACGCCGAACGCGGCAGCACGACGCCAACCGCGAGTACGATAGTGGCACCGAGACCGATCGATCGGCCGTGTCGACAGGTCTAGATGAGTCGCCCACCTCGGGCGGCGAGACCACGGGTACCGATCCCGATGAGGCGCGCAAGGACAAGAAGAAGACAGGCCCGAAGCGGTCGGCGCAGAGTGTACCACGACGTGCGCTGAAGCGGTATCTGATTGCCTCGGCACCTCCGGTGCTCGTGTTCCATCTAAAGCGCTTCCAAGCCACGGGTCGCGGTTTCGTCTCTGGCCTGGCGGGCTTCAAAAAGATCGACGATCAGGTCACGTTTCCCGAGTATCTCGACATCACACCTTGGCTGGCACCACCGCGGGAGGAGTACGACCGACGTGGCCGCCTCAAGGTCACCAGCGATCCACTTGCCATTCGCAAACGTGCAGAAGAGGAAGCGAGAAAGGCTGGAATGGATGTTCGCGACGTCCAGGTCGAGATGCAGGGCCGACACGGACGACACCGCAAGTGGAGGCACTACGGTCATCACGGACACCACCACGAACATCATCATCTCGTTCATCATTACCGCCCCCACCACCACCACCACCACCAGCAGCAACAGGACCAGGCTGCGCATCCGAAAGGTCGACGACATGCCATGTGGTCCTGGCACGTGCGCGATTCTGCCAAGTCGCCCGCTGTCGCCAATCATGCCCATGCGTCTGGTCACATTTCGAACGGTGCAGCACATTCGTCGGCGGTCAACGGCGACCTGGAAGAAGGTCCCGAGGTGACGGCGCCCGGAGGACGCGAGATTATTCCCTCCGTCATCCGTCGTCCGCGCACCGAGTACCGTCTCTACGCCGTCGTTGTGCATCAAGGCTCGCTGTCTGCAGGACACTACACTGCCTACGTGCTTTCGGACCGGATCAAGCTGAAGGACAGCCAGAGAGACCTCATCGCACGATCGGCACCCACAAGCCGCTCCTCCACCCCGGCGGTCGGAATCAGCAACAGCGGCAAACTCGGTCGTAAAGAGTCGCTCAACTTTGGAGTCAAACCTCCGGCACGATACACTGCGTCGCCTGCACCCCCGGTTCCCATCCGTCCTGCCTCGGCCGCACCGGCGACCATGATGTCTGCGACGGCGCCAGGAGCGCCAGCCATGAGTCTCACGGCCTCGAGTGCTTCGACCAACAGCAATGGGTCTACCGGCACCACCGGCAACGGGGCGCCATCGACGAGCAGCAGCAATGGCAACGGCAACGGCAACGGCATTCGACCTCAGACCTCGATCTCGTCGCTCGAGACCGACGAGAGTCGGGCCTCTTCGCCGTCGGTCTCGTTCTCCGACGGCCCCAAGCTGGTGCGTCCCAAGGCGCAGCTCAAACGCATGTCGTCTTGGGACAGCCTCGACGAGCTCAACGGCGACAACGACCACGACAATGAAGACGGTGGTGCCGCCACACCCACCGGCATTCCTGATGGCGGCAGCAGCGACTCCCAATCCCATTCCCAACTCCAGCCGCAGGCACCAGTGCAAACATCCACGCCCGGCGTACCCGCTGCTGGTAGCAGAGACTGCCACGAGGAGGAGGAGGAGCACGACGACAACATCGACCGTCGCAAAGTCGACGACGGAAGACGCTGGGTCTACACCTCGGACACGGTCGTGCGAGCCGCCACCATCGACGAAGTGCTCAAGTCCAAGGCGTATATGCTGTTCTATGAGCGCATCTAGGGCCTCGCAACAGCCAACGAGTCTCTCTTTCTCTTTCTCTCTCTCTCTCTCTCTCTCTTTGATGGCCATTCAAGGCAAAGTGGCGGGCGGACGTGTGTGTGGTCTGCGCTACGACTCCAACCTTGCGTTCGCTTGCTTTCGACTGTCAAAGTCTCTGCCTCCCCAAGCAAGGAACTCAATTATCCCAAACAGCTTGCATTTCTATTTATCTCCCGGATCAAGTCACACATCGCCAATCGCATAGTCTTGTTTACCGCACCACGGAAGGATTTCGCTCCTACTTTGCATTCAATTATCTCACTCGACTCTTCACATCTCGCTCAATCTGTTTCTCTCGCCGACTTTCTCACGGGGAGCATTTGCGTCTTGCATTGATTTTGTTTGGCAAAGATCGCACATTCTAGCAGCATTCTACACCATGTACGGCATGCAGGATAGAGTTAGGGTTCAGACATGAATGTGTTGAGCTTTGTCACGACTACGGGCTGAGATGTTTGCGAGGCGAGCAAGGGTCACGCTGTCGGATCGGATTCGGGATCAGAATCGGTTGGTAGCTGCGTTGCAATCAAAGCAGGGAAAGAAAAGTTGGAATACATGAGGTCTAGTACAGAGATTGAATAAGGGCATGGTAAGACGGACAAGTCGAGTCAAAGGGTGAAGCTACACACACAAAAAAGACACGGAGAAAGCGGTTGGGAGTACAGTGCACGAGCAGGCAAAGGGGGCGAGGAAGCTATACAAAGTCGTACGTTCGATCCTTGGGCGGCTGAGCTTTTGGTTTTGGTTTTGGTTTCAGTTTCAGCTTGGGGTTGGGGTTTGAACCGGAGTTTTGGCTCGAGAGGGCCAGATCGGGCTGCAATCGAAGCAACACAGATTGGTCGTGTTCGTCATCCGCGCCAGCATTGCCGCCAGATACAGGAACCGCAGCCGCAGCGTCAAGAGGAGCAGCCTTGTGGCGAGAGCTCGATCGAAGCACAGGAAGCATCAAGGGCGGTGGGGGCGGGGGACACTCCCAGTCGCTCTCGTAGCCTCGATGTGCGCCGATCTTGGAGACTCGTTTCGAAGAACGGGCGTCGCGAGGTCTCGTCTTTGTCCGGCTTGGCTGATGCTCCAACGCCCCCGTCAATCCCAGGGGACGGGATGAAGGCGACTCGACCAAGTCATCCCGCCTTTGTCCTCGTCCTGGAGCAAGACGTGGCAGCACGGGTACCGGATCCGAGCATCTCTTGCCGCCACCGCCACTGCCGCTGCCGTTGCCGTTGCCGCTGCTGCTGACCATACGCTGAAACTTCAACATTTCGACAGAGTCTTCACCCTCCCCCCCTGTGCTCGCGCTCGAGGTAGAAGAAGCACGCGAGTACTCCTGCAGCCAACGGTGGCTACCGAGATATATCGACTTGGTCGACTTTTGCGCGCGGGCTCGCGACCTTGCTGCTTCCATCGCCCGTTCGTAGCATTCTACCACGGAGGGGGAGCGTTGTGGTTCTCCGTCCCCCGCGGCTTCGAGATGCGGCTTGTGAGAGCCAGGGACTGTGAGGTACAGCTCTTCGTTTGCTGCTTTTGCACCAGGCACATCCGTGCTGGCATCAATATCAAAAGAGACGGGATACGACGAGTCTAGCCTTTCATTCCGGAAGACACCGGCACGAACGCCAGACAAAGGCGTCGAATCACCCGGCATTCCATCGCGACCCACATTCGCCCTAGCCCCAACTTGCGCATTCTCCTTCCTGCCCGGCGTGGAGCCAGCATGTCCAAACGTAGAGTTACTCGACACGGTCGACGGCGTTCGAAACCTCACCGCCTTGGGTTTGCGTGTGTAGCTCACGTCGGTGTCCGTATCGCTGTCGATCTCGGGTGTTGCTCTCGTCGTCTTGCGGGTGCTATCGGCGCCGGCCAGCTTTCTCGGGAGAGACGAACAAGAGGAAGACGCGGAAGGGTGTACAAGCGTGAATTCGTCGTGGGGGTCCTCGTCGCTCCTGGCCCAGGGATACTGAAGCTTGTGCTGGAGCTGTTGGCGGTCAACGTCGTTCCAGGCAGGCGGGGAGAGCAACTCCTCCTCGGGCTCGTCCGGCTCCTCGTCGGACGCATACGAAGACTCCAGGCTCTCCGACCCCGAGGTCCAGCTCGCACCCCGAAGCGAGTCCAAGGACAACAGTCGGGCCCTCGGTTGAGCAGCAGGCGAGGTCTGCACAGCAGAGGCCCCACGAACCGACGACCCTGCCGTCGAAGCTGACCTTGCCGACGTGTGCAGAAAGGCAGCAGGGAGAGCAGGCGGTGCCGGAGACCCGATGCGGAATGGAACCGCGGCCGGAATCGGACTTGCTCGTCCCGCCGCACCTCTGTCTTGCGTCGAGAAGGCGCCCAGTCCGGGACCGGGATCGGGACCGGGACCGAGCTTGGCAGGCTGCGGCATAGCAGGGATGGAAGGCTTAGCTGCCTGTTTTTCCGCCATCAACTGGGACGGAAGCGGAGGCACAAAATGGGGCTCGGAGGGGCAGGGTGCTGCTGCTGAATCCGACCTGTCGAGCGGTTTTGGCGCTGTTGTTGTTGTTGGTAGCAAAGGTTGAGCTAGCGGTGCTGCTGGTTCCTTGGACTGCTGCTGGCTAGCGCCGCCGGCACTTGCATCGTCGGAGCGGCTCTTGAGTCTCCCGAGCAGACTGCCGAGCTTCGACGTCGGCACCGACTTTGCGAATGCCACCTTCTTGTCCGAACAGACAGCAGGAAGCGGGAGACCACCGTCGGCATCGCCCACCTTCTCAGCGGAGCGTTTGGCCTCGGCCAGCTGCTCCATTTTCTTGGCAACCTCGAGTTTCCAGGCCGAGGGAGATCGGAGTAGTTTCGCCTTTGCTCTCCAGATGACGCCGGAGGCGATGTTGAGGGTCCCCGCTACCGCCAGTGTCCAGTTGGCAGCTTTGGTCAGCGGGGTAGACGCGGCTCGACTGAGCGTGTCTGCAGCCAAGAGGACGAGCAGAGCGCCTTCGACGCCCGTTCCCCAATTCGGCCCTAGGAACGGCAGCGTGTTTTTGAACAAACACCTGTTCAAAGAGGGTATCGGCAGCGACAGCTCCGAAATCACAACCACCACCATGATCGCGAGCAGAAAAACATGGTGCAGCGTGCTCCAAAACACGCCCAGCACCGACGAGGCCGGGATATCGGTGCCTGCGACGTATCCACTTGCGTCCACCTCTGCATTCGCCGTCGACGACGAAGAGTAGTGCGAAAAGTTGGAGCGGAGCACAACAACGCCCGAGGCAAAGCAGAGCGCACACGACACGATCGTTGCGACACGCAGCGCGTTGAGCAGGATCCAGCGCTGCAGGAATGGCGGGATAAACATGGTTTTGCGGGGTGTGTCTGTGTCTTGGTGATGGCCGGCGGGATCAGGTATCCGGTCGTCTTGGGTTTGAAATCCGAGAGCACAAGAAGTTCGGAATCGGATGGTGTTGCAGGTTGCAGGTGATGGGTGAGTCGGTGGCGGTAATGGCGGCGGCAAGTCGTGGTGACCAACCTTGCGAGAGCAGGATACTGGTAGCACCTCGACTAGTCCTGACCAGCGCTTTGAGCGATTCTCATGGCCGGCCGCTCGTTGCGACGTGAACTCGCTCGCCTTTCAAAGATCGGACATCTACACATACACAAAGGGGAAGAGAAACCGGAGCGGGCCAAGATCTGCACCGCCAGACCAGGGGCGCAATTCTCCGAGTCCGAGTCGGCGGAGTCGGCGGAGTCAGCAGAGTGCGTGGAAGCCCAGAATAGACACAATCGGATGCATGATCTGATCTTCTGTTCTGCATTGCATTGTATCGACGTTTGAACAAAGAGTCGTGTTGGACAAAGGGAGCACGAGGACGAGGATGGGCAGACGGGTAGAAGACAATGGCGTGGGCGAGATGAGGACGACGACGGATGTTGACGTTGCAAAAGTGGACAAAGGGGAGCGTGTGGACCGTGTGCTCTAACAACAAATTACAGCTCGTCGGATGTTAGGCTGGAATCGATAGCTGGCTTTGGTGTGGATCTCGGAATACGGGGGCTAAGAACACAAGAAGGCAACGACCCTTTTTCCCGTATTGTACTGTACTGTATGTCGCGCACGAGTCCAGCGATATCCTTGCAGCAGCGTCGACGTACTACTTGCCTTTTGTACCTCCACGACAGGTCAAACTACATTGCCATCGCACGATACACTACGGCTCTCACAAGGAAGCAGCTGGGAAAACACGCACAGATATGGCCTCCAATGCAGCTTCGGGGTCACGAACCCCCATCCAGGCGCTCAGCGGCGAACAGCAAGAGGCGATCATCAAGCAGCGCATGCAGGTCGACGAACGTTCGATGCGACGACTCGTCAAGAAATTCACTGCCTTGCTCGGTGCGCGCGATCCCGAGCTGCTCTCGCTGGCCCGTCTGTCGTTCCAGGCCGATCTCTCGGCACTCCAGATCCAGCTCTCGCGGCTCACCTCGATCGCACGCAACACATCCACGGTCGAAATCCACTCCTACACCTCCGAACTCGCGGCGATCGAACTCGACCAGACCCACACGCGCACGCGCATCGATCTGCTCAAACGCAGACTCGACGACGTGAAGCGCGAACGCACGCACAAGCTCGAGTACGACCTGGTGGCGTCGGAGATTGTGGCGCTGCCGACGCGTGCCGAGCTGGCGGACTCGGTGGGCAAGCTGCGTGAGCAGCTTGCGCGCGTGGTAGCGGAGAATGCGAGGTATGCGGAGACGTCGCGTGTGCGTGCTGGGCGGGTGGCGCGGGTGGTTGGGCTGGTGGATGCGCTGCATTCCGAGGTGGAGAATGACGTTGGTGAGAGGGAACGCCGGGAAGTCGAGCGGGATGGCGACGCGGATGGGGACGGGGATGGGGACGGGGAGGATGCCGACGCTGGTCGAGCGGGAGCGGGAGCGGGAGCGGGAGACGACGACGGCGCCTCGAACTCGGACCTCGTCGACCGCGCACCCAGATCCCGCCTAGAGTCTGGCGAAGAGCCAGAAGAAGGCGAGCAAGACCAGGAGTCTGAACCCCCGCAGACCACCACACTGAGCTCGTCCAGGGACACGCGGTCCGGCGCAGCAGCGCTGCTCAACCCTTCCGCTCGGACATTCCGACCGACGTCGACTCTGATTTCGAACTCGACTGCAGCGAGCACGGCCGAGACCTCGCCGGGTGCAGGACTGGCGGCGGCGGGGGGTAGCCGACGCAAGCGCGACTCTACCGCACTCGTCGGCTCGGACGAAGAGGGTGAACTGGACGACTCTGTCCCCCCCACTTCCACCTCCGCCTCCGCCGCTGCTGCTGCCGCTGGGGCGGTGGCTGGGGTAGCAGCTTCGAACGGCAACACGCCACGCAAGCGGCAGCGTACGCACGCCGGCGCCACCGACGAGGAAGGCGAGCTTGGAGAAAGCGAGGAGGAAGAGGGCAGCATTCGACCTGCTACTGGCACCTCCACCACCACCAACACCACCAATAAGCGTAGGAGATAGCCTAGCCTGCGCCCGCACCCCCTGCCACCCCCCCCCCCCTTCTAGCGCGGACGGAAGTGGAATGTAGCCTTTTGACTACCGTTGCTGCTACTACTACTGCTACTGTTGCTGTGTCTGTGTCTGTGTCCGCGTCTGCTTTCCCCAGCGCGTTCGGACAGGCGGTGCTGAGATCAAGTCGCGTGTGTGTGTGGGTGTGTGTGTTGGTCTCTCTCTCTCTCTCTCTCTTTGTGAATATGTCCAACGTCAAAGATAGGATATTGTTAGACCGTCGTGGGCTAAATGGCAGGTCTCCGTCACCACGCAAGCGCAAGATTCGTCTGTATGTCGAGCAAACCAACGTACGAACAACCGAATGTGGAAAAAAGGAGGGTTGGAAATCAAGACTACGAAAACACGCCCAAAAACACGCCCAAAAACCAAAACAAAGGAACATCGAATGTTAGACCCTTGTAATCCATGAGAAATGCAGTAGTCGACAACCATTTTCCCTCACTCTCTCCCGACTTTTGTTGTGGCAGAGAGACGAGGCTAGAAGTGCGCTACAGTACTCTACTCGACACCTCTATGCACGTACGATACCCGCTTTTCTCAGGGTGGCTGGGAATTGGGATTTCAATATTGATCCTTCTGGTTTGGTTCCCGGTTCTGGTACGCACACGCACAATCGGGATCTGGCAAACGCGCGGCACCTTTTACCCCAGGGTCCAGGTCAAAGTCAGAGCCAAAGTCAGAGTCAAGATCATGCCATCGGGCGATCGGGGGAGTGTGGCTCATTTACAGCTCATACGACACGACACGCCCACGACTCCAAATTCAATCCCTCCCCCTCCGAAAAAAGAAAAGGTACAAGGACGCGGCACACAGTCCGACAGGCAATCAAACGACCAAAACGACCCACGTGATTGTCGCGGACCTAGGGAAGGAAACCACTTAAGTGGTTGTGGACG
>KZ819191.1:90451-204247 GCA_003144125.1 Testicularia cyperi
GGGGGGGAAATAAGCCATGACGAATGGAAAGCAGCTGAATGCCAAAACTTGCATGGGGTTTCAAGGTGCAAAGGGTGCAAAGTAGTAGTAGTAGGGTGTTTGAATCTTGGTTTCAATGTACATGCGTGCGGGTTTGAATGGGGGTTCGAAGGGTTCGAATCAGATACGATTCGTGATTTTTTGATCTTGACTACGAATCAAAGATAGAAGGGGGGTGAATTACAAGGAGATGTGCGCGAGAGCGAGAGAGGGGTTGGTTGGTTGGTTGGTTGGTTAGTTTTAAAGGCTTAGTAGAAGAAGCCGAGGATTTTACCAGCGACGTGCTTGCGACGCGCCTCTTCGTGGTCCATGATGCCGGCAGAGGTGGTGAGGACAACATAGCCAAAGGAGCGGGCAGGGAGGAGCTGCTGAACCCAGTTTTCGATCTGACCGAGCTGCACGTTGAATCGGGGCGAGATGACACCACACTTGTTGATGCGGCCGTTGAGCTGAACCACCACCTTGCCCGAGCGGTGGTCGTCGACCTCTTCGAACTCTCCGACGTAGCCTGCAATATTTATTGCCAGTGATTACCCAAAAATGTGGATATGGTAGAAAAAGAAGAGAATGAACGTGTCAGTTGTACATTGCTTCTTTCTCGGTTTTCCAATAAAGAATACAGAAAGAGGAAGAGAGGGAGGAAAAGGAAGAGTAGGAGGTGTTGGAACCAGCAAAGCAAAGCCAAAGCCAAGCCAAACCACCCATCTCGCATCTCGCGCCCTTTCCTGTCGTCCAACCAATCCAAATCACCCAAACCCAAATCGAATCCAATCCGCCAAAAATCTCTCTCTCTCTCTCTCTCTCTCTCTCGCCGACGTCGAGCCCAATCCGGGAAAAGAAAACGAGGTGGATCGGCAGGAAGGATGAAATGTAGCACGCCGAAAAATTTGCGCAGAAAGAGGTAGAAGTTGCCGTCTACACGCGGTAAGCATAGCAATTGCCCAAAGAAAATATTGTTGGTGTACCGGAGCCTTAAAGATGGACGCTGGTTGGAGCTCGACCACCTTCTCCCCCATCCAAGAAGGAAGGGCAAGTGTGTCCCGAGAGCCAGATGCCCATTAGTTATAACTCCGGAGTGTGGGGTCCGTTGTCTTTTCCTTGTGTCCACCGATCCTGTTTTCCGTCCAATCTCTTTCCATTTCCACTTTCCTCCTTCGAGCGTAGTCGTAGCGGTGACTGGTGCAGCAAGCCGACTGTTGTCGATGGTGCGAAGAATGGGCAGTTTGCTTTGCTGGTGGTGCGGCGTGGGGAGAAAAAAGGGTGGGGGGGATTTTTTTGAAAAGGAAAAGGGAATACGCACCGTGCTTCTGCATGACCGAGAGGAACTTGATCACGACCTTGGACGAGGGTCGGATGAGGACCTGGCGCTTGCCCTTGCGCTCGGCATTGACAATGCTGTTGAGGGCGTCGTTCTACAGTCACAATCCCAACGAAACAGAGGATGAGATGTCAGTCCAAATTCTCTCTTTTATCCAAAAGGGACATTGTAGAAACAAGAGCAAAAAGGACAAGAGTGGGGATACACTTACGAGAACGGAAATTCGGACCATGGTGGGCAAGTGTGTGGTGGGTGGAGGTTGATCTGCTGGGCAGGTACAGGTTCAGACGGCACACGGTAGTGAAGAATTGTTGTTAGCGGGAGACCTGTTCTGCACCAGCCGTTTCTCTTGTAGAGTAGGAAGAAAAGCTATCGACGTATCCCCGTGCGTGCGCTGTCGACTGCAGACTGCAACAAGGATGGACAGATAGATCCGATCTGGCGAGGTACAGGTCCGTATTTCCATCAACTATGAAGGAGAAACAGGTCGAAATTGTCGCAGAGCAGACCGGGGGCGGGGCGTCGATGAGCAGCAGCTGTGAGGCGATGTGATGCGAGGAACCGATGATCGATGACCGAGGGACCGATGCTAGTGTCGTGTCGTGTCCTGTTGTATCTATGTCGGATATGTTGGGATCAAAAGTGCAGCTGGTTTGCAGTGTCGAGCAAATAAAGGATCGAGGACGAAGGGCATTCCTTCGAGTTTCGAGGCTGTCGCAATGCCGTGGCGTGTATGCAGCATCATATCGATCGATACCATCGACAAGTAGGTTCCCAAGTGTCGGTGTCGATACCCGGCATGTCGCAATGCCGAGTCGGAAGTTGCTGGGGGTTGTATTGAAAAAGGTAGTCAACATTGGCAGGTGGGCGAGGTTCGGGTCTACCGATGCGGAAAGGTATGCTGGCGATCAAGCTCTTTTGTGCTCGCACACCACGGCTGCTGCTGCTGTTGCTGCTCTTTGTCGTGCTGCTGGCATCTCTGTTGACAATGGACCTGTACCATCGTGTCGGCTGTCTGTGTCTTTGTCGAGTGTCGGGGGGTCGGCACGGCGCAGAGGATCGTCGAGCTAAACGTTAGTGCTGTGTTTACTAACCTTGAAGGTGACGAGAGACCGAGGTGAATGACAGATGTGGGAGCGGAAGAAGTTGGTGTAGTTGCGATGATGTCGGGCTGGTTTGCAACGCTAGACTCGCCCAGCCAGCCAGCCAGCCAGCCAGCAACCAGCTAGGAGAAACCCTAGTCAGCCTCACAGAGAGACCCACTCACCTCACTCACTCACTCACTCACTCAGCCCTCACAGACACTTGATCGCTCAGAGCCGAATCCACCGTGTGGCCTCACTACAGTACAGAACCGGCTCACAGACAACGGCGGCGCTCACTGGGACGCAGCGTGCTCATTCCATCTGGTCTGGTGGGTCTGACATACGGCCAAGCTGCAACTAGCTGAGGTGCCGCCTGACACCGAGTCGAGTCGAATCGAATGGGTAGTGATTACAGCGCGCTTGTATTTTTAGAAGAACACGAGCAATACCAATTTGAGCCGCTTTGAATTCATATATCACGTGGCTGTGCCAACAAACCTCGGCCGAGGATGAAAATTTGGTTGATATAACACGCGACTTTTACTTCTTCAATCCATCGAAAGGTCGAAGGAGGTCCTTCGGTTTGGCCTGCTCGAAGCAAAGGCCAGCCAGCCAGCGCTCTGCTGCTGATGCTGCCCCTCGCACCAACCCAGCTGCCCATTCCCAGTCAAAGTCGAGCCCACGCAAGCCAAGTGCAGTCTGGCCAACTCAAGCCAAGTCCAGTCGAGCAAGTCAAGTCAAGCGAAGCCAAGCCAAGTGCTCTCCGCTCCGTCCAGCCCGTCCGTAGCCAGCCAGCCAGGTGGTTGAAGCCATCACGGATCCTCTGCTTCCCGACGATCACATCCACAACCCCCTCACGCTTTCCACACTTTCTCCTCTTGATCACCTCAAGACATTATACAAGATGGTAAGCATCGCATCATGCTCGACATTGCTTCAATCGACTACTCTGCCCGCTCAACCCGGTCCACGAACTTCCGAAATGCTGACCTTGCACGTACTTCTTGTGTGATCCTGATCCCTCAAATTTCGTAATTCTTCTATCTCGGATCTGTCATGCTGCACCTCTCGACGACAATCATACGACGGCAATGTGTACGACAACGCTTCTACCGACAATCTCTGCTCCCATCGACGACCTTGTGATGATAACTACTATGCCGTGGATATGATGCTATGCCTCGGACTTTGGCTTCGACTCTCGCCAATCGCATTCGACATTTTCTTCCTTCAACGATGCTCGGCAACAACCAAACGGATACAATCTTCCAAACAACGAATGTCTCTCTTTCTCTCTCGACAATGCTGATGATGATGTTGATGATGACGACGACGACGACAACGACAATTGCAATTTCCGCCTCTTGTAGGGTCGAGTTCGTACCAAGACCACCAAGCGAGCCTCGCGAGTGCTTATTGAAAAGTACTACCCGCGTCTGTCCAACGTCGACTTCCACCAGAACAAGCGTGTGATTGACGAGGTTGCCATCATCCCCTCGAAGCGTCTGCGCAACAAGATTGCCGGTTTCACCACCCACCTCATGAAGCGCATCCAGCGCGGACCCGTTCGCGGCATCTCGTTCAAGCTGCAGGAGGAGGAGCGTGAGCGCAAGGACCAGTACGTTCCCGAGGTCTCGGCACTCGACACCTCGGCCACCGGCGGCCTCGAGGTCGACCCCGACACCAAGGACATGCTCCGCTCCTTTGGCTTCGACTCCCTCCCCGTCACCGTCTCGGCCCCCGTCACTGCCTACCAGGCCCCCGAACGCCGTCGTCACGTTGTCGGTGCCGGTCGACGATAAGCGCATCACCCTCCATCATAACACTCGCTGCGCTTTTTCTCTCTCTCTCTCTCGTCCTTCTTTCGCCGCACCATAATCATCACCTCTCTCACATCGACTCTTTTACTTGATACGACGACCACCGCATCATCGCCAATCATGTGTCGATCGAAAATCCTCACGACGAGAATCACAATTTGAAACAAGATCCTCCCTCTCTCTTTCTTACCTTCTCACTCGACACAAACGGCATAAAAAACGCATGGAATCTACAATCGTCCTGGCGTTCTCTTTTGCAGTAATCGAGTTTGGAGGATAGTTGGGCGGGGGGAGGTCTGGTTTGATGAAAGTGATCTCCTCAGTCGGATCTCATGTACGGTTCTCTCCATTGTTACTTTGTACAACCACCCACCCACCCACCCACACATACGCACTATGAATAGAGAGATGCTCCCGAGACGCTCTGGATATCTCTTTTCTGCTCATACGCTTTT
This sequence comes from Testicularia cyperi, assembly GCA_003144125.1. NCBI lineage: Eukaryota > Fungi > Basidiomycota > Ustilaginomycetes > Ustilaginales > Anthracoideaceae > Testicularia > Testicularia cyperi. The sequence goes on from KZ819191.1 coordinate 95,169, forward strand.
CTACACATTGCATGCGGACACGCTTGTCCCCCCGCATGCTGTATTGCATATACACACACACACCCAAAAATCTCAACCCCGAGTCTCTTTGCTGTCCAGACCCAACCGTGTCGGTGGCGAGATAAGCTCTTGAATTGTTCCGGTATTTTTTGCTTTTGTTTTGTTTGCTCGTTGTGTGTTGCTATGTCTGATTGATATAAGGAGAGAGAGTGAGGGTGAGCTGAGGGTGAGCTGAGGGTGAGCTGAGGGGATGCTGCTGGCTTGCAAGGCAGACTGATGCCGTGATGGACATCACCGATCTCGATTCCCCGATCCAGATTCTCGTGGTGGCAATGCGTTCTGTGGGCCGCGAGATTGTCAGATTGTGTTGGTCTTCTCCTCCTCCAACTCCGTCGTCGGCGGCGGCGGCGGCGGCGGCGTTGTTTGACTCTCAGCGGACGTGGTGTGGACCCTGAAACGCAAATGTGCTACGGTATCCTCGTACAGTACAGTACTGTACCATGTATCCCTCATCACTCCCCTGCTGTCTTCGTAATCGATGTCGACGCTTTGACCGCTTGCTTCCAACCACGTCCTACTCCTCCCTCCTCCTCTTCGTCGCTGCAGCCAACCCTCTGCAAGACGCTCTACGTCTCCTCCTCCTCCTCCTCCCACGCGACGTGGTTCGCAAATCTTCCATTGTCACGATCGACATGTCGCCCTCCTCATCCCACACGTGCACCTCTATATTCGCGTCCGTCTAGATGTCTTGACTCCAAACATCCCGCCAATCACTTCTAGACCCTGCCCAAGGAACTCTTTTTTCGCCACTTCACACGGTGTTGCTTCCATCTTGCTGTCCTTCTACCCTACTTTTTCCAATCTGAGTAACAAAGGCCGTTAGCGCAGTCGAACCATGTCTGCATGCCGCATATGTACGTCTTTGTTACTCCGCCGTGCCTCTCAGCAGCAGCCAACATCACCACCATCGCTAGCAACACTAGAACTCGCACTAATGAGAGCAAAACGGCACGCAAAACCCCCCAAGACGTGGGCCTCGACCCAACTTGCTCGCCAACACCAACGCGCCGCTTTCAGCTCCTCCGCCTCTCCATCTGCCGCTTCGGCTGCCGGGTCAAAGCCCTCGGCTTCCAAGTACCGCTACGGCCTCTGGTCCAAGTCCAAGTCCGGCCCTAACTCGTCGGCAAAGGCGGCAGCGGCGCACGAAAAGGAACTCGCTCGTCAACGCCTCGAGCACGGTCTTGACGTGTACTCTTATCTCTCCCCTGCTGGACCTGCTGTTTCGTCCAGTGGTGAATACATTCAGCACGCTGATGCTGCTGCTGCTGCTGCTGCTGCCTACCCAGAAGATGCGCCTCGACTGCCTCCGCCAAGACTCGCTTACACCGCCGACGAAACTGAAGCCAACGACCTACTACAATGCCTCGGCCCGGGGCCATATGGTCTTGATCTCGAGTGGAACTTTCACCCGACCACCGGACGGGGCTATCCGGCTGCCGTGGTGCAGATCTGCTCCCGATCGCTCATCCTGATCCTGCACATCTCGGCCATGTATCCCCCCACGGCAAAGACCAAGTCCAAGTCCAAGACCGGGACCGGGACCAGCACCGACGCGAGCACTGCCCCATCCCGCCGTCGTTTGCCATCCGAACTCCTCCGCATCCTCTCGTCGCACACTCACATCAAGACAGGCGTAGCCATCCGCAACGACGCCTCGAAACTGCTTGCTGATTTTGCAGTCGAGACCAACAACATCGTGGAGCTCTCGAGGCTGGCCAAGCTGGCGCAGCCGGACGTGTGGAGAGGCGTGCACCACCTCATTTCGCTGCGTGATCTGACGAGGGTGTATTTGGGCCGACGGCTGGATAAGGGCCCCGTGAGGACGAGCGACTGGCATGTCTTTCCGCTTTCGGATGGTCAGATTCGGTATGCTGCTTCGGATACGTTTGCGAGCCTCGAGATTCTGCGGGCGCTTGCTGCTCGCTTCTGTGCCACACCTTCTTCTTCTTCTTCTTCGCCGCCCACTCTTGACCCTGACTATGGTAGCACCGATGGTATCAAGACTGGAAGTGCGAGTGCCAGTGCGAGTGCCAGTGCGATGGGTGAGACAGCAGGCCCGACAGTCGACTGGACCACAGCCCTCCGATCCGCATCCTCCTCCGTCCTCCTCTCGTCGGGCCCAAACATCGGCCGAAAACCCCTCAAGTCTATTCAGAACCTCGTCGTCTCGGCGGGTGCAGGAGCAGGAGCGGGATCAGGTGCAGAATCAAATGCAACAACGCTCCTGGCCCACGACCGTGCACTCTGGGCATACACGTACGACGCGCATTCCTCGATTGCATCGCTCGCCTCCGAGGGCGGGATCAAGGCGTCCACCGTCGCCAACTATCTCGTAAAGGCTCTTTACCTCGCCTCTTCTTCTTCTTCTTCTTCTTCTTCTTCTTCTTCGACCCAACAGAAGAACGAGAGCAAGAGTGACGGCAAGAGCAAGAGCGATGGCAAGACTGTTTCCCCTTCCTCGTCAACCGACACGGCTTCGGCTTCGGCTTCGGCGGCGACGGCTACAGGCTCGATCCTAGCAGACTGGACGGAGGCAACCCAACGACGGCTGCAACAAGAGCTGGCTGCCGATCCGGCCCTCAGGATTTCCCATCTGCGCTTTCAAAGTCTTGCGCGTTCGCTTGGCTGGACTGTTGCTCTGCGTGCCAACTCCAAGAGCAGTCGGAGTGGTAGTGGTAGTGGGAGTGAGGATTCCAATTCAGGGTTCGAATTAATCTCGCCACCTTCCGAGTCCAAGGCCAAGACCAAGGCCAAGGTTAGGTCAAAGTCCGGGTGGATTACCGCCTCGATAGCGTCCTCGACGATGACGGCGGCAACCACCTCTGAATCCAATACGAAAAATCCGACTTTGTCCAGCTGCGACCGAGACCGGATTCAGAACCAGGGCAAAGACGGAATCAGGAACGAGGGGAGAGAAGTCATCGAGATCTCTTCTTCCAGTCCTTCCCCTTCCCCTTCCCCTTCTCTTTCTCCTTGTCGATCTGGTGCAGCGTCTCCGACTCCGATTGATCCGGATCCAAGAGATCCACACAACCACAACCACCACCACAACAACGAAAACAAGAACGGAAAAGAAGACGAGGATGACGACGATATAGAGGTCGTAGAATGCAGTCGTTGAACCCTCACTCTTTTCATACAATACGATGCAATAGAAAAAGAACGTGCTTGGTCACTTTCTACTTATACACTCGAGCTCGAGCTCGAACGAAAGGCATTGCGAATTGGGCGAAGTTTGCGTGCGTGCTTGCAAATGCAAATGCAAATGCACTTGACACTCAACACTGGAAGGAAGAATGGAAACACAAAAACATGAGAACACAAGGGCTAGTGATGTAGCTTGCAAGGGTCTGTACTTTGCGAATTTGCGAGTTTGCAAGTTTGCGTGCTTCTCATACTCAACTTTGCGGTCGACACTTGGGAGACATGAGAGCCAAAAAAAAAGAAAAAAAAAAAAAGGGACGAGAGCCAGGGCATGTACGGTACTCTAGTTTGGGTATACTGTACTTTGGAGTTTGCAGCTGTGTAGATGTGTAGATGTTTTTTTCCAAGTCTGCTGTCTTGCTTACTCTCCACTTGCACTTGCACTTGCTTTTCACTCAGGATCAGAATCAAGATCAAGAGTGGGATTGAGATTAAGAGTGAGAGTGAGAGAATGCGGAAACCTGCCTGAAAATTGGAGCTTGATAAAGTGGTCATTGTTGAGTCCATGCCTGACAACAAAGCACAGGCACCAAGACATTCACAAAGACACAGACACTTGGAGCAATCCATAGTCAGAGAGATGTATACCAACAAGGACTAGATTCTCCAGTTTCAGTTCCAATTCAGTTCAGTTCTGATGGGATTGAATCTTTGAACGCAAGTGGACGGACTCTTTTTGTGATTTTTTTTGGGGGGTGTATGTGATGCGCAGTCTGCAGTCCGTAATGGCGAATGGCAAATGGCGAACGGGGGGGTGCAGGCAGTGGCCACTACTGTAGTAGACAAGAGACCATCCTGCATGGGCCGGAGTGGGCCGAGTGCGCTGAGCAGATCGAGTGGTCGAGCAAAAGTGTCAGTGACACAACAATGCCGAGGGCTCACAAAGGGCTCCTCTCTCTCTCTTTCTCTCTCTCTCTTTCTCTCTCTCTCTCTCTCTCTCTCTCTCTCCGTGCGTTTGACTGAACATCAAACTCCACGAGCAACAAGCATCGAGCAACAAGCAACAACAAAGCAATCTAAGTAGACAGCAAAAGAATGCCAAAAAATATTGATGGTATTTCTACGACTGCGACTACGACTGCGACTACGAGGTGGCGACATGTGGCGACTACGACATGCCAAACACGCTAGCCGGGACGCGAATTGCCGAGGGCAGATGGAATGCCAGAATTCTCTTTTTCCCTTCTTTCTTTTCTTCTTCGCCTTCTCCTTCCGCCTCCTCCTCCGCCTCCATCTCCATCTCTGTTCGAGCGGCAGTAGGAGGCGTATCAAAAGACACGACGGCACACGAGGCGATCCACTCGCTCACGACACGGTTGGCCTCAAACGGCCGCACGTCGTTTCCACAAGTTGCTATCGTCACATGCGGAGTCCATTGCCTCGAAAACTCGGCAAATGTGTCCCGATCCACCCTGGCCCCCTTTCCCTTTCCCTTTCCCTTTCCCTTTGCCTTGTCGTCCGCCACCTCGACCGCGTCGATCGGCAGAGTTAGCAGCGTCGAGTGCTCGTACAGCAGCTTGCTGATCGTTATGCAAAACTCGCCTTTGCCTTCACCTTCGCCTTCTTCTGATTCTCCTTCTTGGCTAGGATCTTCGGGAGATCGAGTTCGAGATCGTGACTCGAGCAATCGAGAGTAAAAAATCCATTTCCGATCGCTCTCGTTCAACCCATCCTCTTCCTCCTTCTCCTTCTCCCGGTTCCCCTTCGTATCGACATCTCCACGAGCCGACGAGAGAGCCACGAGCTCAGCAACCGGCCGTGACAAATTAGCCGAATGCACCAGCGTCACGTGCGGACGCAGGTTGACGCGGCCTTGCTGTCTGACCTGTTTGTAGAACTCGCGGGCTGCGGACCAGCCTTCTTGCTCTTGTTGATGCTGTGGCGTAGAGCCGACGGGTGTGTTTGTGTTGAAGAAATCGTCGAGGATGCTGCCGACGTTGAGTTCCACCGCCAGTCCGATGTAGCGTGGATACACAACTGTCGGTTGTGGCGGTTGTGGTGGTTGGGAAGAGGTCTCGGCTGCTGTTGCTGTTGCTGTGGTTGTTGTTGTTGTTGTTGGGGCTTCGTCGGTGGCGGTGTTGGTGGTGGTGGTGGTGAGAGCTTTGTGAGTCTGCTGCTGTGGCTGTTTGGAAGGCTTCTTCTGGCTGGCCTTGGCCTCGATCTTCCACGCCTTTGCCAACTCCAGTGCATCCTCAACCGCCTTCTCCGTCGGTCTTTCCCAACCCTGAATGCAGCAGAGCTGCTCCACCACCTTCTCCAGGTTCTCTCTCAACGAAGCAGCAACGCGCAGCTTCACAACATGGTCAAACATCGCATCGCCCCACCCTGCCGCACCTTCCCCCTTCAACTCCGAGCCGAGGGTGAAGGAAAACGGCTGCAGCGACTCGAGGAAGCGCCACAGAATCGTCTCGTGCGACTTCAGGCCCGAGATCGCCAGTGCGTTGCTGTCCGCCTTTAGCGTCTGGTGGTTCGATCCCCGTGCTTCAATGCGGGCGGAACAGATGCGGTGCAGGGTATTCAGCGCTACCGAGTCAAGGTCGAAGGCTAGCGCGACAGTTCGGATCCGTCCTACCTCGGGGGGCGATGGCTTCGGCTTAGACTTGGACTTGGCCTTTTTGCCTTTGCCATTGTCTCCTTCTCCGTCTCCTTCAGCCTTGGCAATTGGAGGAGGGAGAGTACCAAGCCGCCCACCTCCACCGCCATCCTGACCACTTACCCGCACAGATGCAGAAAGCCGCGCCAGCAGCTCCATCAACTCATCCCGATGCTGCAAGAGATGGTTATTCTTATCCGCAACCAGCACATGTCCCCGCCGGCCCGCGTGCACACGCAGCTCCTTCTCGACACTCGCCAAAAAGCCCTTTTTGCTCTTAAAGTCGTCGGACTGCACGTGCGACACGTGCTGCGGGAACAGGTAGCCGAGTGCAACAGCCAGCACTGTCTTGCCGCACCCGGGCACGGCGATGGGCGTGACGACGGTTTGGGTGAATGGGCGCGTGTCTTGCACTTTTGCCTCTTTTGAAGAAGAAGGAGAAAAAGAAGAAGAAGAAGGAGAAGGGCCAGTCGGGTCTTGATCACCATTGCCGCTGGTGTGAGGCTGCTGGCCACCTCGACTGCCCCCGAGCCTGAGCAATTCGCGGCGTCCATGTTCAGTGTTGTCCATGTAGCCAAGGAAGGCGTTTCGCATGGCAATGATACCCTTGTTCTGAGCCAAGTTGGCAAACATGGCGGGCTGCGGCTTGACCCCCCGGTCCGGATTGCCGTACAGCCGGTCGTAGCACCACTGGACAAACAGCAGCGTCTCGGCCCGCTTGGAGCGCGGCTGAGGCGGATCAGGTGGCAAGAGACCTGCTTTTTGCGCCTCGAGACGCTGCCGCGCGGCTTCGGCTGCCTTTTGCTGGTCGAGCTTCTTGCGTTCTCGCTTTAGCGCTGCTTTGGACTTGGGTTGGGTTTTTGTATCGCCGTCGCCGTCGCCACTGCCATCGCCTTCGCCTACGCTCGTGCCTGTTGCGGCCAAAGATGGCGCCTCTTCAGGAGCAGGTGCTGCTACGGCCTCTGCCAGATTTCCAACCTGCTGTTGCTGCTGCTGCTGCTGCTGCTGCTGCTGCTGCTGCTGCTGATTGTGTTCATCCTGGACCTGTGCAAGCTGCTGGTCCCAGTTCGATTTATCCTTGAGCATTCTGCGCGTGAGCTCGCGCCAGTCACGGTACATGAGATAGGGCTCGTCGAACTTGACCTTGTAGAACCAGGCCTGACGGGGGGAGTAGGGGGGCCTGACGACGTCGGTGTGCGAGGTCGAGGCGGCGGTATGGTGGGGCATGTGGGTGCGGATGACAAAGCCTTCGATGGGCTCGCCGTCCCATGCACCTGTTTTTTCGATCTCTGCCGTAATGTGCTGCACTTCACGGAGGGTGTCGACCTGGATCCATCGCGTACGGATGAATCCCCAGTCCCGGGCAAAGGCGTCGACGTCGGGCATGGCACGTGTCTGAAAGTGGACCGCATTGGCATTGAGGCCGTGGAGATGCAGACCGGAACGCTCCTGGGCATACTCGAGCACGTGCTCTTCGAACGAGTCGTCGCAGAGTTCAAAGGCCGCCGTTTCGTTGCGCTGCCAGAGCTCGTGTGCCAGCTGTTGCTCGGTCTTTCCCACCGAGGCCAGATGGCGTTGGAGCCATTCGTGGCCTTTTTGCGCGTGTGTGACTTCGGTGCCGTCGATCGAGCCGAGCGAGTGCTTGCTCGTCACTACGATCTGCGTCGGCGATAGCGCGGCTACAAAGATGATGCAGCCATTCTCCTTGAATGTGAGAACATAGGGGGACGAAGTGTAGGTCTCGATGGAAGCCGGCTTGGTCCAGGGCATCTCGCCGAGGTTGAAGAACTTGTCGTAGCCGCGCACCACGATGCGATGCTTCTGGGTGCCATCACGCGTTTCGAGTCGCTCGGTAAAGAGGCCTCGGGCCAAGGTTGGCAGCTCGGCTCCAACCGAGGTGGATTTGCGATAGGCAAACTCGGCAACCTTCCAGGACAAGAGATGATGGTGTTGGGCTGCATGCTGCTGTGGGGTGGGAGACTGGATGGCGACGCGATGGCCGGTGGATCTAATGAGTTTCTTTGGCTGGTCGCGCGCGCGATCGAGAGCGGCGACGAGCCTGGTAGCCTCCTCGATCTCTCGCAGATGAGTTTCGGTAAAGAAGGAAGAGGAGGCTGGACTGGAACCAGTGCTTGGGGATGCTTCGTCGAGAGACAGGGCAGCAAAGGCGGATGCTGGACTGTTGGGTACCTTTTGAGATGCCTCTTCTGCCTCTACGCCGGGGCTCTGGCCGTCGACAACCCTGGCTTCTGGCGCTGTAGAAGGTGCAGCTTGTGTGATGGTATCGACTCGCAGGCTGACGGGGCTGTGGTCTGGCTGCTGTTCCAGCTCTTCGCTGCTGTGTTTCGCGGACATGGTGGTTGCCATACCTTGCCTTGACAGCGATGCAGAGCGAAAAGAGGTAGAAGCGCCAGTCACTGGATGTGCTGTGGGAAGTGAATGGTCAAGAGTGTCAAATAATATGTCACCATCTCAAGAAAAAAACAGGAAATACGTATCGAAATGAAGATCCGCAAACGAAAAAAATAGGGCTCAGTTGGCGTGTCTTGCAGTACAAGTAGTGTGTGGAGGAGAGTCACCTCACTGCTTGAATTTAACAGCTCAACTTCCCTTCCCCCTTTCTTCGGAAGTCGGGAGAGTCCAACAGGCCCCAAGTGTGCTGTTTTGTGTCAGTCCTCCTAGCTAGCTAGGTGTTGGACTCGATCCTGCACCCACACCACTTGTCTTGCCTGCTACCAACACCTCACGACAACCGCGGCCGCCGTTAAGACCAAAGGACTCAACTGCACCCATAATATAGCCTCTACAGCCAGCTGTCGGCTCATAGTCCTCACTTTCATTATGGAGTCAGCAGTAGCGGAATACCAAAAGCTGCAAGCTTGTGAGTTCCCCCACCCCCGTCCTGTTCTACCTTGTCTCCACAAGAGCTAGCATCTGACATTGCCACCTCTTCCTGCTGTTCTCTGGATCGATATACGACAGCGTTCGACAAGGCAGTCGAAGCGAGACAAGCGCTCGACTCGCAACTCCGCGAGAACCAGCAGGTGCAGAAAGAGTTTGCCTCCCTATCCCCCAACAACCAGATCTACAAACTCATCGGCCCAGTCCTCGTCAAACAGGACCAGCCCGAGGCCAAATCCAACGTCGACAAACGCATCGACTTTATTCAACGTGAAATGTACGCCATTCTTCCCTCACCATCCATCCTCGACCTTGCCAACTCTGCCGAATCCAATACCTTGGGCTCGAGGTTTAGAGCTCGGCCCCCCTTCGAACCACCTCTTGTTTCAACGTGACGAGCTCAAAAAGTCGCTGACCTTTTTCCCCCATTCTCTCATCCGACATCTTGTTTTCTTGTCACAGCGAACGTGTCGAATCACAGCTCAAAGACCTCTCGGAAAAATCCGAAAAGAAAAAGATCGAGGTAAGCACACATCCTCCAACCTCGCAGCCTTGTAACCCCTCATGCACACTCTCTCTTTTCATTGTGAGACGTGAGGTTGCTCAAGAATGCATCACTGACCATATGCACACATCTCTCTCTCTCTCTCTTCATCTCTCCATACTGTGCTCGACTTCCATGTGCGGTAACAACAACAGATCATGACACTCCAGACCAAATCCCAACAACCGTCAACCGCCACTGCAGCATAGCATCCACCCTTCTCACTTCAATCGAATCGATTCAATTTTACCCTCCTAAACCTTGCCTGTCTTGATCCATACTCGACATTCCCGAGTCGAATACCCATCCCGTGAATCACTCATCAAACAGACAAGGCCCACAGAACCCACAAAGCAGAAAAAGGAGACAGAAATCATGCTGATTCAAAAGTCGTAGCCTCCACAAACCAAGGCCGTGGGGGATTAAAAGTACAAGGAAGACTCGACCGGATGCAAATACTGCAACCTACTGGGAGTGCGAAACGGACAAGAATTGCGGGATATCGGATGAGTGAATCCATTACTATCGAGACATGCGTAGGTAGAGCGTTGTTGGTTGTTGAATTGAACCCATGACAAAACAGAGACTGGAAAGGGGGAGAATCGTGATAGAGCAGATCGTGACAATCAATGCGCTCCAAAAAATGCCAATTCAGGCGAGTTTGAAATGGCGCGATGGGATGCAGGAGGGAGAAAAAATAAGTGCAACCCCCCCACGTTGTGGTCGAGATGATATCGTTTAGGCGTCAAAGTAAAACAGCTTCTTGCGGTGGGGCTGGAAGCCCTTCTGCACGCTGCTGCCATCGCCCCGGGTCGCGACACTCTTGGCGCCACCGCTGCTGCTGCTGCCGTGCTGTGCTCCACCGGCAGTCGAGCCAGACGGGTGGCCCGACGACTGTCCATTGAGTGGGGCTGCACCGAGGTGCTTGGCCAGACCGCCTGCGTCGAGGCCCCAGGCAGGGTCGTAGATGTCGTGCGTCTCCCGGTCGGGCAGCTGCAGAATCGGATACGTCTTGAGTCCATCGTTGGACAGGTGGTCGTAGCTCCAGGTTCGGTGCGGCTCCTCAACCATGGCTGTCGGAACGGGCGCGTCGTACAGCGGCTGCGGCTGAGCCTGGTGTGGGTGATGTTGGGGTTGGTGGCGGTGCAGGGCCAACGACGATCGCGAGCGAGGTGGAGGCATCAGCGAGCTGCGGTGCGGTCGAGCCTGCTGTACCGCCATCGCCGAGTTGGGTCGGCTGATGAACTCGCCCGACGTCAGATCTTGCGAGGTCATCTCGCCTCCGTCCTCGGGAACGCTCGGTGTCGGTGTGCGGTGCAGCGTAGCCGGCATCGTTGAGTGTCGGCCCACCACGGGCTGTCCCTGCGCGTTCGGCGGGTTGCCCAGAGTTCCGACGTGGCCCAGCGAGATCCGATGGGCATGCGGCTGATGCTGGTGCTGATGCTGGTGCTGGTGGCCGTGATGAGGTTGGCCGTGATGATTGTGGTGTTGCGAGTGGTGGTGGTGATGATGATGGTGATGGTGGTGCTGACGATGGCCCACAGGAGCGTGGGCAATGGCATGGTGAGCATGACCGCCACGTGCCGCCATCGCTGCCGCATGCCCGTAGCTGATGCTGTGGTGTTGACCGTGATGAGGGAAGGGGTGTGCGGAACCGGTAGCGCTGCCCGAAGATCCAAAGGACGCCATCGATGCGGGGGGCGCGGGAGGGGGGTTGATCGTAGTCATAGCGCCCCAGCCAAGGCCCTTGGCGCGAGGCGAGGTGCCGGCTGCGTAAGGCATTCCGTGGTAACCGGCAGCGCTGTTGGGCCGCGAAGGGCTCATGGCGGCTCGTGCTGCGTCCTGCGCCAGCGCAAAACTACTGTGGTAGGGGCTTCGCAGCTGCGTCGGCGAGGCGGGCACGTTGCCCCCGGCCGTCGTTAGCGAGCCCGGACCCGTCTGTTGCTGATACTGGTGCGATGAGCCGGCACTGCCCACATACATCTGCGGCGTGTTGCTTGCGGTGAAGGCTCTGCCGGTCGAGAAAGTACGGGCACTCCGGGGCATCTGACCGTAGAGGTTGGTGCTGCTGCCCGTTCGGCTCGCGGGTGCCAGCAGCGGCGGAAGCACTGCAATGTCACGACTGCGGCGCTGCTTGGCCTCCTTGCGCTCTTGACGACGTCGACGGCGCTCCTCCTCCGTCTCGGTGGAGAAGCTGTCGGCACGGGCACGGGCCAGATGCGCGGCGGGCGAACGGGTGCCCGGCGAGGAACCAGCTGCAGAAGCAGCGGTGCTGGCACGGCTCCCTTCTTCCCGGTGACCGTACTTGGCCGAGTCGGAGGCGTCGCCGGGAATCTCACCTTGGCCGATTTCGCGCACGTAGGCAGGAACGCTGCCGCGGCGAATGGAAGGCTTGGCAACCAGACTCTGGGTCGGCGTGATCCCGGCACTGCTGCGGTCCTGCGACGAGGGCGGACGGGGCGAGTGCGAGAGTGCATTGCGATTCATGCGCGCCGGCGACATCTCGTGTCCGGTGTGCGAGCGCTCCTTGACGGAAGTGGGTCGTGTGACGCGAGAAGGGTAGAGCTGCTGCTGCGACTGGGACGACTGGAGCGCACCGTCTCGAGAGACAGAGCTGTCGCGTCGGCTGGAGGCGTCCTCGTGCGGAGGCCATTCGTTGCTGTCGTCGGTACCCGAGCAGGCCTCTGAGTCCCGGCGCATCGGTGCGGGAGACGCCGAGCTGCGCAGCTGCGACCAGACCGACGAGAGCGATCGTAGCCATCCGCTGGTGGTCGAGCCGGAAGCCGAGCTGGAAATCGACAGCGCAGTCGAATTCCTGCGTTCACCGAGGGGTCCGGTGATAGCAGAACCGCTGCCACTACCGTTTGCAGCGCCGAAGAACGAGAGACGACGCACGTCGGGGCGCTTGTCCAAACCATCGGTAGTACGCCGCCCGCCTCGGGAAGCCATGGACGACTGTGCAAGACGCAGGCTGCCCACGGCCAGGCTAAGGTCGTCGTCCGTGGATGCACGAAGGCGCGAGTCGTCTGCAGCATCAGCTCTGTCGGCATGCTCCGAGGCTCCAAATGCTTGGGTGTCGACTGCATTGGTCGGCTGAGCAGCCGGTCCAGCTTGCTTTTGCATCGCTGCCATTGACGAGGACAGGCCGTGCATTTGCTGTGCGGGCAGCGTGATGCCGCTGGTTCCCAACAGAGTGTGCTCGCTAGCAAGGCTGCGGGACAGCAACGAGCCTCGTGTGCTAGGGCTGCCGACGTGATCGCTGAAAACGTCGATCGAGGGAGCTGCGTGGTGCTGGCTACCCTTCTGAAGCAGCTTGAGTGGACTGGTGGCCAGACTGGCCTGTGCCTTGAGCGAGGCCGACATGGATCGCGACATCGAGGCTTCAGAGGCATCGTGATGCTTTTGCTGACGCTGCTGCGGTTGCTGGATATCCTCTTCGTCCTCTCGCATCGGCGCAAAGACCGGCACCGACAGGCGGTGTCCATGCTTGGCAGTGCCGTGCGAGGACGACATCGACGACGACGGCATCATCAGCGTCGAGTGACGCGGCGTGATGGCCGGCGTGGCGGTACTGGTCGAAAGCCCCGAGGCCGACTCGAGTGCACTGCCGTTGGTCGAGGATCGCTGTCGGCTTGTCGAGAGCGAGCCGTTGCTGAGGCGACGGGCGGCCGATGTCGAGTCCGCGCGGCGCTTCATCCTCGGCTCCCACAGAATGCTGCCACTCTCGGAGCTCAATACACTGCCGTCGGTGCCGGCGTTGCTGGCTCGGCCCGCACTGGCGGCGGAAGACGAGCGTGGGGGCGCGACGCCCTCGCGAGACACCGCCTCGGGCGCATACATCGAATCGACCGGGCGCATACGCGGGCTTGCGACTGCAGAGACGCCATTGCGAGTCTGCATGTGCGGCGCGAAGCCCGAGCCAGAGGCCGATGAGGCGGGCATGTATTGCTGCTGTGGGAAGTAGCTGTCGGGACCGGCGCCAGGCGCATGCAGATTCAGCGGCGTCACAAGACGGCCGCTGGCAGTGCGAGGCTTCTGACCCGCGGCGCCGCGTGCATAGATGTAGCCGCTGGAGCTCTCGGTGGCCGTGTCGCTGGCGCCGCTGGGGATGGTGGCACCGCCGGCGCTGCCGGCTTCGGCGTACTTGTCCATGCACTCGGGGCAGAGGCAGTCGCTCTCGGGCGTGTCGGGCACGAGCGCGAGCGGAATGGAGGAGACGCTGCTGGAGCGCGGCCAAGCTGGATGCGGGGCCCAGGCTGCTTGCGATGGAGGAACGAGCGGCTGCGACAGGTACTGAGCCAGCTCGCCGAGACCCGAAGCCCTTCGCTCATCTATCAGCCGACAACGCTCGGAGCAGTACAGCGGAGCCGGTGCCTTGCGCTTGGCCGCCAGCTCGGCCTCTTGCTGCTTGAGCGCCGCCGGTGTCAGGCCGCCAAGGAACCCGCGGGACTTGCCTCGTGGCGCAGACTCGCCATTGGCACTTGCACTGCCGCCGCCGCCGATGTTGGCCTCATTCGACTTGAAAGATGAGGCTCCGCTGCTGTTTGACCGCGACTTGTTGCTTGCTGCCGAGTTGGGCCGCGAGACGGCGGGGCTCTTTCGACCCTTTGAGCCCGCAGTTGACTCGTGGGCTGAGGCTTTGCCCTTGCCCTTGTCGTCGTGCAGCTTGGTGGTGGGTCGCAGCTCGCTGAGGGCATTGAGGCGGCTACCAGCACTACCAGTGCGCTTGTGTGGACCGAGTGGACCGGCTCCAGCACGGGCCTGGAGTCGACCCGCCGAGTGCGTGCGCTTAAGATGAGCTGCTCCGGACTTTGAACCACCGCTGTGGGAGGCGTCCTTGCCAGCGGTCTCGGTTTGGGTCTGGTTGGCATGGTCAGACGAGGAGGTCGACGAGCGTGCCTTTATGGTGCCCGAGCGGCTCTTGAGGGTGGTATGCCCTCCGTTGGTAGCAGAGTCGGATGTATCGGGACCATCAGCCTTGGCGATGCCCTCTCCTGGCTCGATGAGGCAGTCGCAGGTGGCGCAGTAGGTCTGGGTCCAGAGCTCCTGGCCGTCCATCTCGAGAGCTGCATCCTCATCGCTACTGTCATCGTCTGTGGTAGTCTCTTCGTCCTCATCGTCTTCATCGTCTTCGCCGCCATTCACTTTGGCATGACTGCTGCTGCCGGCTTTGTTCGAGGCATCGCTATGCTGACGCTTGAAAGCTTGTAGCTGTGCAGCCTTGGATCGCGATTTGGCGTCAGAGCCTGGCGGTCGGCCGCCATTGGTATGTGCGGCGAGAGGCATTTGGCTGGACGGTCTACTCGAGTGTCATATGTCGGAGATGAGGGTGACGAAGCAGATGGGACGATGCTGGACCGAGCAGAGCGGATGCAGGTGTGTAGTCTGCGCTATCAAAGAGATAGGAGTCGATTCACGCGGCGAGGACACGGGGACCGGTGCAAGCGCGAGCAACTTTCACGACTGGTGACCCGTCGGAAAAAAGGAGAGGGGGATCGAGCGACGAGAACCGGACTCTGGAATGCGCAAAGTGTAACGCGGAGAAACGTGCGTGATCAATCGAGGAGGCGTCCTTAAGAAGCCGAAGCTAAAGTTAGACGGAAGCGGCTTCCCCACGTACCAAAGTCGACGATGGGGGGGATCGGCGTCGCAGGGACTCTAGCAAAGACGAAGCGATGCAAGGTTGGAGATCGAGTGTCTAGAGAAGAGGGGAGAGAGAGACGCGGGGGTTCAGGGTGCTGGAGAGCAAGCTCTAGGTTTGCGGCTGTTGGAAAAGCGTGTATGGACGGAAGGGCAAATGCCTCTAAGGTTGGGTGATTTTTTTTTCTCGGGTTGGAGCACGAGGGGGTGAGGGGCTCGTTGTGGGGTGAGGATCGCAATGAAATGGACCACGGAAACGCGACGATCGGTGGGCGGTATTCAAAAGGTCGATTGGTAGGAAGACGCCGCTGTCTAGGTCATGGAGCGCGACATGGTGGGGTATCGGAAGTCGATATGAAGCTCGTGTGTCAGGGAAGGGATCGCACGATGGTCGAGTCCAGGGCGTTATTCAGGCCGACTGGCTGGCGTGTGAAGCGGTTACAATGGCCGAGACGAGCAGGCGAGGCCTGGCGATGTGTCGACGGTGTGGGTTCTTCCCGCAAGCAAGATGAAAGAGGGCGCTGTCGAATGGAAAGTGTCGAGGTGGTTGCTGCAAGTACAGTATCACCGGATGATCGAAATGAGATGATAGCAAGAACAGAAAGGTCGAGGCAACCTGACGAGGAGGATGGTCAGTAGGTTGGTGGGAAGAAGGAGGAGCCGTCGTGTCGACAGGCAACGCCTTGAATATGGAGATGAACTGGAGCGGGGAGAACGGCAACCAGGCACAAGTGCAAGTCCAACGGCGGCGGGGAAGTGAGTGGTATGCTCCAGCTGCTACACTGTGGTGGATTCCGCAGCTGAAATGAGACGGAGAGAGAGAGAGAGAGTGAAAGGAAAGGAAAACTATACAGTAGTGGGGTTGTAAGCGTAGCTTGCTGAGCCGAGCCAAGACGGAGGGGAGGGTCAAGCAAGATTCACACACGATGACCGGAGAAGCACGCCGTGGCTAGGCGCTACAGGAGCTTGGCTGAACGGATCAGTACAGTACAGTACAGAACAGCAAACGCGGGTGTGCTCGACTCATTCTCCTTTGTCCATCACGACGACACGAGGAAGCCGAAATTTGACCAAAGCCGAAAAAAAGGCAGGCGTGCATGTAAGGATGTGCGTGCGTGTGTTTCAAGGAGCGGGAGGCGACCTCGTTCTCCTCTCTGCGGACGGCAAATGGCAAATGGCAACGGCGACGGCAACGGACCGAAGCAGGAGCGAGCCAACGAAAACGATTGATGCAAGCCAAAGCCAGAGCCAAAGCCAAGCCCCACGCGAAAAGCGGCGATGGCCAAGGTATAACGAGTAAGCCGGCTCAGCCCAGCGATTTGGCGGATGAACCCATCCATCCACCCATCCATTCCAAAAAAAAGAGGAGAAGAGAGAGCGAGGCTGGTCAGTTGCCCTTGGAAATGCGCCGGATGTCGGCTATGTGCAGGAAATGGCATGGCAAGGCAAGGCAAGGCAAGGCCACGGGTGGCCGAGATAGAGTGCGGCGACGCCGGAAATGGGACCGACAGTGGGAAAAATAAAACACGAAGTTGAAAATGGCAGCGATGGGGGGGGAGAATTGCGAGGGTGGGCGAGCAAACGCCAGCCCTTGCGACCAACCGACGCGTCAGGATAATCCGACGAACAAGTCACAAAAGCGGAACAGGCCAGATTGGCTAGTGCTATAGTACCTGAGTACGTGGACTACAGTACAATAGTACAGCCTGGGATGCTGTGCTGCACAGTAGTAGTACCGTGCCCTGCCCTTTGATTAATTGTGTGGGTCAGCCCAGCTATGGGTCGGCATAGCTCAGATTTCGACCTCCGTCCCGTCCTGGCAGGTCGGCATCCCCAAGTTTCAGCTCGTGCAGCCCACCCACATCGAGCAGATATGGGCGCAACCTCTTGTTCGTCCTGTTCAGTAGCATGGCAGGTGATGATTTTCAATTTGCCCCCACTCCCAGAAGCCAAGGCGACAAATAGAGAGGCGCGGGAGAGAGACATGCTTGAGCCGTCGCATCGCATAGCATAGCATAGCATTTCAGTTCTGATTCGCATCGCGCCACATCCGCATGCCTGGTGCTTGTCACATCCGACGGGTCAAGCTTGTCGGAGAAAGAAGAAAAAAGGAAAGACGAAAAAAGGGGGAATGGTGGAAGGTGGCTCTCAACCCCCACAGAATCGGGTCACAGGGTTCGCTTGATTGCTGGTGTAGCTCCGTGTCGCCGTTGTCGACCGGTCAAGTTGGGGCAGGTGATTCTGTCAACCCTACCTTCCGATCGCGAAAGGGCTGAGGCGAGACATACCTGCCTCTCTCTCTCTCTCTCTCTCGCAGCCCAGCACCAAGATCACAGTGCAAGCCAAGCCATCACATGCCTTTTTGTTAGTCGGACATCTCGGCGTAGGTTGCACGCAGCGCTGTCAGAATGAGATCACTTCAGGCGGATGAAGTTGTCAGGTGTTCCTGCACTGAGGGCGTCGGGTGGGGTTAGAGAAAGAAGAAGAAATATTCCTTCGATCTAAAACGCGCCGTCAGGAGCACAGAAAAGAAGAAGAAGAAGAAGAATCGTTCCTTGCCCCACTCGTTCGCTCAAGGCTTGATACGAGATGACGTACAGCGCTGCCATACCCTGTCAACCTCCTGCCGTGCCGTAAGCTCTGAGATGCCGTTGGCGCATTGTGCAGTGCTACACCACAATGGTCGAGGGTCGAGGGCAGACGTCAAAATAGAGGGGGGGTCGGGGGAACTGAGCGCGTGGATCCCTGCGGCGTCTTGGAACGGGGCTGCTGGATCGACGAACAATGACAATGAATACGATATTCCCTCAAACGTCAATGCGACGCTCGGACAAACGCAAGGAAACAAGCTCACTCACGAACCCGCAAGCCTCTTTTTCGTTGTCTGTGAAACCCCGGACGACTCCGGCTGGATCGGTGAGATGACAGCGGGAGCGGGTAAGCTGGACGAGTCGGCTACGTAGACGCGAGGCGAATCGTACCGGAGAGGCGACAGGAGATAGACCAGGCAAGCGCTTGCGCGTGCTTGCGCGTGCTCGTCGTGAAAATCAACACCGGGCAAGGCAGGGGCGAGGCGAGATACGATAGATAAAGGAGCTGTCCGGAAGCAGAGCCGAGCTCACACGCTCCGAGGGCGGTTGCAGTACGTGCGTCTCGGTATGTCTTTGTATGCTTCGGGCTTCTTTCGAGGCTCGCATGAGCCACATATGCAATTGCTGTAGCAGGCGGATAGATACCGTACGCCGGACTTCGCGATGCTTTTGCACTCGACGATGGACGCAAATGGGCGAGTCGACTCGCAGCGGCCTAGTTTGTAATTCTCGACGAAGACAGCACATGGCGCAACACGTCGAGTACAGTGCTACCGCACTGCTGCTATCGCTACTATGTTGCTCACATGCATTTCACCCGCAGCCGATCGCCGATGGCTGATGGCTGATGGCTGATGGCGCCACGCCGAGCCAAACGGTCAATGGCCGGCCTAACGTCCACCGCCGCTGATCAGGGACACCGAGAAGGAGAAAGAGGCCGGGGAAGCCGAAAAAAGGTTGCCTATGCTCGCTGTGTCCGTCATGCGAGATTGCCGACATCAGGTGCTAGCACTGTAGCATGCCAGCTTCTCCGAGTCTGTGAGAAGACGCAAGCCCTCCCCGGCAATCGGCAATCCAGGGGAGACTTGCAAGTGTGGAATTTGGTTTTGCGATGCGACACGGTACTGTACTGTACTCTGTACTCTGCACCGTAGCACAAGCTCGACGCGGCAACCGGGAAACAAAGCCAAGCCAAGCCAAGCAGGACGCGGGGACAGATTGATTGCAGAGTTGAGCCGGACCGGCAAGGTTTGGGCTGCACAAAACGAGGCACGAAAAGAGGAAAAGAAAAGTTGGGGTAAGATTATTATTAATCTGGTGACTTTTTTTCTGACCGAGGGGGTGGGACTATTAATTGGATTTCTCTTTTGCTGAGCTGAGACACCAGCAGCACGCGGCGACCAGGCTGTGGAAAAGCAGATGTGGCACGGCAAAGCACGGCCGGTGTTGCCGTACTGCTACTGTACTGCAGTGGTTGTGTCGCTTGGACTTTGTCGGTCACTTGCGACGATCGGCTACGCGTCCGACAGGCAACAACCGGCAACAAGGCCCTGCATCTGCCCTCTCCGATGTACACACATGTCAGGCCACTGCTCCACTCGATTGACACCGTCATTCACCCCCCTTTTCAGCGTCGCACAACCAGTACACAAGGCCAAAATATTCTGATCTGGTCTGTACCATACAACACGACGCAACGGTGACGGCCATGTCATAATCTCACCCCCTGGCTGCGACAGTCCCAGATCCGATGAGCAGCGCTTGCACTGTACCTCAGTGCGTTCGTAGCGTAGCTGTGTGACTTGCGTGATTTTTGGGCATATGCATGAAATTTGATGCGTGTGCGTGCTCGGGCTTTTATGATGGCGGTGGAAAAAGGCGGACTCCGGCATGTACTGCTGGATTGGGGCCTTGTGATCTGCAACGTGAGATGGCAGGCCTCGACCCATTGTATAGTTGTACATACTGAAGGTAATGCAATGCAACACGATGTTGCCGAATTTGGAAGCGTCACTGCAACGGACGTGGACGTGGACGTGGCCGTAGCCTACCTCACTCTATCTATCACTCTTTCTCTCTCTCTTGCGGTCACTTGCAAAGTCATCCCATGTATTGTTATACCGCACTGTACTGTACCACATGCCGGCGTCTTGCACCAGATTTCAACCCCAGCTCTCACGTATTGTTCATTGATGTGTGAATGGCTCGGACGTTCGTCATTTTATCGCGTGGATCGAGGTGCGACGTGCTGTGCGCGCAGCCGACGTACACTTCTGTACTATGCATGCACATTTCTTGATCAACACTACTGTATCACGAATGCTGTGCTGCTGCGGCCATTCCCGTGCTGAACCTCGCGCCGATTCTGCTCTGCTCCCTGCCGTGCGTTGCTATTCTCGGATGCGAGCATGTGCTGCTCCCTCTCTCTCGCATGTAATCCTACACACACACACACGAGCATACGTTGCACATAGCCACAACAAAGCACGACTACATGCACAGTAGTATGTAGCTCTCCAAGACGGGAAGACGAGGCGCGAGGCCGACACCGTCCACGTCCCGCCCTGCGCTCGGTGAGCTCGGCAGCCTCGGTGTCATTTCGGTCAAACTCCTGGTTGCCTGTCCCCCTCTTGTCCCACTCTCCCGTTCCCCGGACCATTGCCTCCATTCTACTCATGTTTGACGCTGTACCTGTTTTATCCGCCAAGACTCCGGTTCGCTTGTCCACCGGATCCTACGCCTTGGCTCGGCCTCCGTCTTCCCTTGTTGGGCCCCGCTCTCTCCCTTCCCCCCTTCTCTCCACCCAGAGTTGGTCTTGGCTTGCTTTTCAACACCTCGCTTACACAAGCTGACAAGATCAGAGCCGTCAAAAAGTATGTCTGTGTTAGAGAGAGGGGTCTTCGAATCTATGAGCATTTAGATCCAGATCGGAGAATAAAATGTCTTCTGAAGTCCGTCGACATCTCATCCCGCTTCTACAGCCCAGAACAGTACAGTCATCAGCTCGCGGCTGAGGGTGAAGAGTACGGCGACCAACGCTCGACTTTCGACGTTCGACGATCGACGCGCACTACAGAACACTCCACGCTACGGCGACTAGAAAAGGAAACAAAGAAAAAGGACTGCCATGCTGTGTGTTCTTCCCTTTTGTGCTCCGCTCGTGTTCGATGCTCATGCCAGCGGTGAGTGTAATCAATCCATTGACTCTCATCCCTTCGACGCACACTACTGTATTCCTTTTCAAGGAAAATGTGCGTGAGAACCCTCATGGTAGAGTCGTCGGTCACGCGGCAAGTCGACGTCAATATTACACCGTCACTGTCGTTCACTTTCATGCCTGTGCTGTATCAAGGTCACGAATCCTACTCTGCCTCATTCAGCAGGAGGAAAAAATGTCATCAATGCAGATTCGAAGAATGTGACGATCCTTTCCTTTCCTCGAGGGGCGTGCAAACACGCGTCATAAATCGATGTGATTATTGTGATGTCCAGAGAGCAGAGAGTCTGAGGCTTGCTTGACCCTACTCATCGTAATGCGCGGGTCTACCGCCTTTCACCCCTTTTGCTTCGTGACCAGTTGCATCGCATGGTCCCAGCTGTCATTGTTCCTCTCGCAGTCCAGATGCATCAAAGACCACATGTCAATTCACACAGCCACGCCACAGGGGGAAGACCCATTCCGTTCCGGCATCTGCGTCAGATGTTCTGTATCGAGGATCATTATATTGTCTTTGCGCTGGAGGTCCGGGGTCTGGCAGTCAACATCGAAGTCAGTAACAAGTCTAACATTTTTAGTTATCTCGATTTTGTAGTTTTCTCTATCCCGATTCGTCTGCCGCTCCGATTTTCTGACTCGTCTCGTCGCCATCATCACGACTTTGATACCAACCCTGACTCTCATTGCGGGTCGTCATTGCCATCTGTGATGTTTGATATCTAGCACTGGTAGCACAACAGTCGCAGTCTCAAGGGAACGCGATTCATATCCTGCCCAAATCTTTGATACGAACAAGGAGGCGTTGGTCGTATAATGGTCATTATTCTTGCCTTCCACAACACCGGTATGATCTTGCGATCTGTCGAGTACAGACGGATCAATGGATCCTGGTAGGGCGTAAGTGAGCAAGAGACAGGGGTTCGATTCCCCTCCAACGCATCTCGCATCTGGTTTCCTTTTTTTTGGCTGCTTTTCGTCATAACTAGATGATAACGTGATGAGGAAAGAGACAAGAAGAGGTCAATGCACTGAAATGGAGTCGGTGGGACCGTGCATCGAGTCTGAAGAAGGAAGCGGCCGAGAAAGCACAGGACAAAGGTTGCAGACGCAGCATACACTTTCTTTGAACTGCAGAGCGCACAGCTGTACCCTTCAGATGGTGCAACACATTCGAGGCAAAGCACGAACTTCAATGGTGACATGCTGTCGATATTAGACCTGCGCAAGAGCTTACGATGCGATTGAAAGACTGTTGAAAGACTAGACAGGTGTCAAATGGCAGAAAGGGGCATCTCAGAATCGTTGCGTTCCCTCGTAGCGCTGAAAGATTTCCTCCGAGGCAGCAAACATCTCTGATGCCATTCGATGGACCTCTGTGCCGGGGCGATTGTAGATGAGGGAATTGGCAAACATGAGAGCGAGGGCCTTGCGGAGCTGTGTGCCGGTGGAGATGGAGCCTTCCTTGACTTTGGCACGGATTGTTTTGATGTCGAGAGGCTGGCGAATGAGCTGGTAGTAGTCGGGTGCATCCTGCTCCTTGATGGGCGCGTGGAAGAGATTGCCATGCGTGTGGTTCGAGACTTCGGTCAGAAGCATCAGCAGCACCTGGGTCTGCTTGCGCTTCTGCGCCTTTTCTCGCTCGCCCATCACGGCCGCAGCGGGCGTAGACGACGCTGCAGCTTCCTCCTTGATCGGCGTAGGCGTCTCTGTCGCCGCCGAACGAGATCCCCGACGCAGTCGCGACGAAGCTCCTGCACCCGACGCGGACCCGTACCGATTGCGAATTGGAGTGGCTCGTGATCCCCGTGTCGCTGGCTTGCTGTCTTCCTCGCCTTCTTCTTCTTGCTCCTCTCCTTCGCCTTCTGCTTCTGCAGCCTTTTCCGCTTCCTTCTCCTTGTCACCAGCTTCTGCAGGCGTATCTTCTTCGGCAGCTGGCCTGGACAAAGCGTCTCCTTCTGTCTTCGTCTCAGCAGGCGTTTCATCTGGCGATGCAGCGTCGGCTTTTTTGGAGGCTTTCGTGGCATCTGTCTGCGAGTCTTTGTCAGCAGCCTCGGTCTCGTCTGTGCGCGTCTGACTGCGTCGTCTTGTCTGCTGGACAGCCTTGATCTGTTCCTCTGCCTCCTCTTCCTCTTCGTCTTCCTCCTCTTCGTCGTCTTCGTCGTCCTCATCGTCCTCGTCCTGATCTTCCTTGTCTCCGTCTTCATCCATCTTGCCGTCCGCCTGTTCGGCGGCGACTGCGGAGGAATCGGGTGGAGCAGCTGACGCATGAATCTGCTTTGAAGCCGCACTTGCTTCGAGACGGGGCGTAGCGCCCACTACGGCCTCGGCCTCATCCGCGCTGTCCATGGCCACATCATCATCGCTGATATCTGCATCTGCAGCAGGTTGCGCTGGTTCTGGCCGACTCTTTTTTGTCGGTGATGCACCATCGGCGCCTGTTGTCGATGTCGAGCTGGGTGTTTCCACCTTGGACGCCGCAGAGGCCACAGAGGCCACGGAGGCAGCGTCCTTCTCTTCCTCGTCGTCACGCTTGCGTTTGTTGATGGCAGATGTGGCAGTAGTGGTAGCAGTACTCGGTGGCGCAGGTGTGACGACAGGCGCTGGTACAGCATTGAATGTTGCTGCAGCAGTAGAAACAGGGGCGGCTTTCTCTGCAGACGCCGCTGCGACTTGCGGCGTGGCGATGGTAGCAGGTTGTGTGGGCGCCTTGGCCGGAGCATTTGATACCGGCGTTGGTTTTGCCTCTTGCTTCTTCTCTGCTTCTGCTGCGGTTTCAGCTACGGTCGGCTCTTTCTCCTTCACAACGACATCGGCTGGCGGTGCCACGTTCTTTGGCGCTTCAGGAGCGTTCGCTGATGACGCAGCCTGATCAGTCGTTTCCTGTGCCGGCTTGGCCTTGGCAACATCCTTGTCCTTGCTCTTGTCTGACTCGACAGTGGCTGGCGGATTTTTGGAGTCAGCCGCGACTGCATCACCCTCGGCATTGGCAGTCAATTCGAGCGTGGTCTCGGTGTCGATGACCTTGTCGGCCGCCGACTGGACCTGGCTCTCGAGATCTACTGCCGCCGGAGCAGCTTCGTTCTGAAGGGCCTGCACAGCCGCTTCTGCAGCTGCGGACGCAACAGCCTGTTCGGCTTCCTCGGTAGTCATGTTGATACCGTCAGAAGGCGGCTGGTCGCCCACTATGACAGCCGAATCTTTTGGTTCTGCCGTGGTGGTTGCTGACACCGTCGTTGAGCTTGTCGAGGCTGGGATCGAAGTTGGAGCTGTGGAGGACAATACCGCAGGAACAGACGTAGCAGGAGTGACTGGAGCTGCTGACGCCGCGGTTGCAGAGGGAGCAGACGTGGACGGTAAAGCTGTGGCGGTGGGAGCGAGAATCGGTCCTGTTGATGGCGCGGCGGTGGTGGTAGTCGGAGCAGGCAGAGTTATGGAAGGCGTGCTGGGCAGCGACTGGATGGGAGCGGGGCCAGACTTGGTGGGCGAGGAAAGGTCGATGCTGGTGCGACGATCGCCAACCTTCTTGCTCTTGTTGGAAGCAGACGATGGCGCAGAGTCTCCCTTCTTGTTGGCACTGTTGGGACCAGAGCCGCTGCCGGTGAGATCGGTGCCTGGAGTGGTGACGGTGCTCTCGCCGCGTGGTCTGCCCTTGACCTTGCTGCCCTTGGGGGTGACGATGGATCCGCCGGGCGTTGTGGTGCCAGTTGGGATGGCGGTGCCGCCTGGCGTGGCAGGTGGTAGTGGTGGGCCCTTTGCCAAGTTTTCCATCTCGATGCGCAGCTCCATCTCGAGTCGAGCATCGGCCTGGCCCGACTTGATCTCGTCGATCTCCTTGACTAGAGCCTTGAACTGCTGTTCCTTTTCCCGGATCTGCTCCTTGAGCTCCTCCATGCGCTCGGCATACAGCAGCTGCGCAAGTGCAAGCTGCGATCTTCGGTCCATCCGCGGCTGTAGTCCCCTTGCCTCCTTTGGCTTTGGTGTCTGTGGGTTGGAGCTGTCGGGGCCTGACTCTTCTTTGCTGAGCACAAGCCCGCGCTGTCGCATGAGTGCGGTCCACGCCCGCTCGCACTCGCGTGTGCCAAAGATGCGGCCGAGCGTGAGCCCTGCGTTGGCAGCTTGTTCGAGTCTCGACTGCTGGCGGATAAGTGGATGTGCAAGTAGGAGCGCAGAGACGCGACCCCAGTCTGGCGGCGAGGTGCCGATCTCGTTGACGGCCTGCGCCAGCAGCAGCTTGTCGCGTATCGACAGCTTGGCTAGAGCCGAAGGCTGGGGCGCATATGGCGATGGAATCACGGGCACGGGAGCCATGGCGATCATGCGTCAATTGGCCGGAACCGCCGACTACGGAGTGCCGCTCCTAATACTGTCGACCCGGGCTTCAGACTCGCGACGTGGTTGTGTGTCGACGGTGCGCGAAATACACTGCAGCTGGACGAACAGAGTCAAAAGCCACCGAGAAAGCCTGAAGAGGTTGATGAGTAGCAATATTGGAGTACGAGGCTGCGTCGGGTGACCCGATTGCGACTTGGTCGTTGCCAAGCCAAGCTAGTGCCGAGTCGAAGTGAAGATCGGCTGCCTCCGATTCGCGGATGGGACAAACCCGGCAAGCAATGAAATGAGTCGAGACGAGAGCGGGCGTTGCAGATTTTAGCGGCAGGACGAGAATGAGTAGGATGAAGAACGTGTAGGGTGACGGGTGACAGAGCACAAAGAGTTGGGCAACTGGGTGTGGATGTGGATGAGGATATAGATGTAGATGCGAGGAGTGCATCAGGGACTCGCGAAGCCTCGAGTGTTGGAAAAAGCCTTGCCCGTGTTCCGTGAATGATGAACGAGCGAGCGGCCGTCGCGTGGGAAATCGGACTGCAAGCCACTGCTGCGCCGAGCCCCGATCAGAAATTGGAGCTGGTGGGGCCAAGTGCCTAAAGTGCAGTCTTTCGGCATTCCCGATCTGGAAACGACGGTGCTAAGCCGAAGAACACATCCTCGAGCCTAGCTTTGGCGTAAAGCGCCAGCACCCCGCAAGGTTGAAAAGCGTTTGGACCGACTCAACAAAAGGCAGAGTGTTCAATAAGGTTGGCTTGGACGCACCGGACTGGCAATGATAATCAGCAAAAGAAGAAGAAGAAGAAGAAGAACCAGACGCCAACCCCCACCTTTGTCGTCAAAAAGCAAGCGGTCGTGAGCTGTCGACGTGCAGAACCAACTTTTATGGTACAGTGGCAACAACAGCTATTGTCCAGCTCATCTCCAGTAGTCGAGCCAGCTCACCAGCTTCAACGTTGCAACACGTACTTCCTTGTGTTCTCCCCATCAACATCTTTTGCCTTCAGCCTTCCACACCTCACATTTGCGCGCGTTCTTCTCCATCTGCTTGTTTGCATCTCGTCACGGTCGCCTCTCATCCAATATTACGGAACCCCGCGTCCCGTCTAGTCACCGCATACCC
Organism: Testicularia cyperi; assembly: GCA_003144125.1. Taxonomy (NCBI): domain Eukaryota; kingdom Fungi; phylum Basidiomycota; class Ustilaginomycetes; order Ustilaginales; family Anthracoideaceae; genus Testicularia; species Testicularia cyperi. The sequence continues at coordinate 121,368 of KZ819191.1, forward strand.
GACAACGGCTATTTCTTCCCCTCGTAGCTTTCGTCGTCGCTGCTTTCCCACCCAACGCACCCCAGTCTACATGGTCGTCGGCTGAAACATCGCATATCGGCATCGTCAAACTATATTCGTGGCATATAATCGTCCGAGACAGAATATCGTCTAGAGCAGCATGGCAGCGTCGTCATCCAAAGTGCCCATGGGCGACCACGGCGAGGCATCGGCGTCGCAATCTACGTCGAAAACCACCTCCACCGCAGCTGCAGCAGACAACAGCGGACCTATCGACATCTACGAGCAGAAGGACGAGGCATACTTTGGATACTATTCTATGCTCTCGCATCAGGCCCAGATGCTGCAAGACGGCGTGCGGACCGCAGCATACCAGCGCGCGATTATCGACAATGCCCAAGACTTTCAGGACAAGGTCGTGATGGACGTGGGGGCAGGCAACGGCATTCTTAGCTTCTTTGCTGCTCAGGCAGGTGCTTCTAAAGTCTATGCTGTCGAAGCTTCCAACATGGTCGACTGTCTGCGTCATGTCGTGGACGCCTCGTCGCGCAAGACGGATTCCAGCTCCTCACCATCAGATGCCAAAGTGCAGCATCTTGTACAGCAGGAGCAAGAGATTCTCGAAATGATGGGTGCCTCGTCCAGCAACGGCGCCATTCCAGCTGCTGCACTGTTCGGCACCACGGATCCGACACAGCCCCGCAACGCTTGGCTGCAGGGTCGACTTGTGCCCGTTCACTCCAAGGTGGAGGATGTGACTCCCGCCCACCTCGAGGGGCATGGTCAGGTCGACACGATCGTCTCCGAGTGTCTGGGCGTGCTACTGGTGCACGAACGCATGTGCGAGTCGTTCCTGGATGCCAGAGATCGATTCCTCGCGCCCGGTGGATCGGTGTTTCCATCGGCGGGCACAATCTGTCTTTCTCCGTTCGAAGACAAGCAGCTCCACGGCGACACGGTCAACAAGGCCCGCTGGTGGCTCAACAACAACTTTTACGGCGTGGACCTCAGCCCTTTTGCCTCTCTCGCTTTTCAGGAGACCTGCTCGTCTCCCGTTGTGGGTGTGTTTGGTCCCCAGTGCCTCCTCAGTGTTTCGAGCGACTACGTGATCGACTTTGCAAAGATCTCCAAACAGCAGCTCCAGGACTTTACCATGCCTGTCGAGTGGACGTTTTCGCAACCCGCCATCGTGCATGGTCTCGGTGGCTGGTTTGACCTCCATTTCAACTCCCAGTCGACGAGCGCATCCAGCGGCACCAACACCAACGGAACCAGCAGTGGCACGGCTAGCCGACCCAACGGCCACAACGCCGCGGAAACAGCAGACCAGGATACTCAGATGGCAGACGCAGCACAGATCAACGGCAAGTCGGGGACGGCCGAATCACTCTCGACACACGCTTCTGCATTCCAGCCGAGCTCTTCATCGACTTCGAACGCGAACTCGAACTCGACCTCGACCTCGAATGCCGACGCGCTGGCAAGTCTCAACCAGTTGATAGCGAGTGCCAGCGCAGCAGGCGGTGGTGATGCGACAATGAACGGATTGCCGACGATCGATCCCGCCGGTGCAACGGCCAAATCGAACTTTATGACTACGAGTCCCTACGCCGAGCCGACACACTGGCAACAGGTTCGATTCCTACTCCCCGAACCACTCGCGGTCAACAGAGGCCAGAAACTCAACGGCCAGATCCGATGCATCGTCAACGACCAGCGATCCTACACCATGCATGCCGACTTTACGCTCTTCAACGCCGACGGCTCCACTAATGCTTCCCTCGCTAGAAAGGCCGTCTGGAGACTTGATCGTCAGACTTACTCTTGGTCGTAATCCGACTGTCGACATCCCCACTTTCCGTGCCTTCTAGCAGATAAAGACGCCGAATCCTCGTTCTTCAGGTGCCAACCACCATCCCCAAAACCGGAGACACATCAAGCATCCCAGAACCCCGTGTCACTATTTCATTGTCATCCAAAACGTGCACTTCACACACACTTTATCGCTGATAGACGGAATGTTTCTTGCGTTTTTGAGAGATTGGAAGTGTCTGCACCTCTGCGGAGAGAGCCCAGTGCCGCTTTGAGTAATGAAAAATTGGAAGTGTCTGCACCGCTGTGAATAAATCAAGGGGCCGCTTTGAGCAGTGAGGTTGTCAAGCGATGGAACGATGAAGCGAGGGGGTGAATCCGTTCGGCACCGCGCAGCAAACACCTCTCGAGATTTGAGGTGGCATGTATGCGCCAACAACATGGCTCGTTGGTATGCGACAGATGCTGTTCCACAGGGACGACGACGGTCATCCTGGTGTCTGCTTTTGGAATGCTTGCGTACGATGCCAGGACTGCATGAGAGCTTCTTTGGATGTGAAGCTGGATGGTGTTGTGGCCGAGGGTCGCGCGGTGCGATAGGAGCAAACCCGTGGATGAGACAGGGGCAGAGTTTGGGCGTTAGATGGAGCGTGCTGCAGCAAAGAACCGACGCTGGTGTGATAGCGTACAGTGCAGCAAAATGAGAGATCTGGACAGCCTTGCTCAGTGTTTGATCTTCCTAAGGTCGCTCCAAGGGTCCCGTAAGCCCAAGTCTCGTGACGGGAGCCAAGCTCGATTCAATCCGAGCGTGTCGAAGCAGTGGTTGTCACGATCTCAAGAGCGTCAGGCAGGCGACAGCGCACGGATTGAGGATCGGCGGAATCCGATCACAAGTTTGGATGCTCGCGCTTTCCCTCGGTCATCGACATGATTGTCGGCGCTTTCGCTGCGGCAGGTTCAGTGACTTGAGCGCTCCAGAGAGGCTGACTGGCACGGATCATGCCGCGATTCAAGCCTACGCCGTAGCTCGCAGCTTTCTCGAGAGAGAAGAGAGAGAGGGATGTCGAGGAAGAGCAGTGACGTGACTGTTGGTGGGTCGAGCCTCATCAACCCTTGATGTACTTGCTCAGGACGATGAGAACGCCTATCAAGAACACGACGGCGTGGAAAGCCGGATGATGAACGGGACAGGCCATTGTATTCGACGACAGCCTCGTTCGAGTGAGCGCGTTGGGTTGATCGTAGTTGCTGGTTGTTTGTTTCGATTTGTGTTTCTGTCGGGTTGGGCGTAGGAATGAGACCTTGTAGCTCTGCTACATGCTCTGCTTCTCGGGTTAGACCAAGCCGGATTGAGGTGACGTTGACGTCCCAAAGATGGTGGTAGATGAGCAGAATGACTGAGAAGTGGTGGAAACGAGTCAAGGCAAGATGAAGCAACACCACAAGCTCAGCCTCCTCGGAGATAAAAGCACGAACAAAAAAAAAGAAAAGGGTCCGAGTTGCAGTGCCACGCGCCATCGGCAGCACCGACCGCCTCGTTCTCGGAGCGATTTCTCGGATCGATTCTTCCATCAGCCCGCCGGTACAATCACACTTCGGAGACGCTCCTGCCTCCATTCTTGCCGTACGATCCATCATACTGTACTGTAGCACGGCAGCAAGTGCACTCGAAGGTTCTCACCATGTCGTCCTTTCATTCATTTCATCTTTGTCTTTATCTACATGAAGATTCATTAGCGGGATATTGAAACGATCAGACATCACAAACAGACACGGCATTGACAAGTATTAGGGAATAATCGAATGGTATTGACGATGATCTCGAGTGCCGATATTTCGAGGCACCGAGACCAGACAGGAGCAGTCATGGAACTACAAACACTAGCTAGGCCGGGAGAGAGCCGAGTGAGGATTGGAGTGTATGGCGGAGAGCGAGCGGAGTCATGAGAGGCAGAAAAGCAAGAGGCGCACAAGGACCACTACAGCCATCAATCATTCGTCAACGAATACGGTCAGAGGAGAGCGAGGGATGCGAGTCGAGAAGAGGAAAACAGATTGTCCTTTTGCCTGTCTCTCAGAGAACAGGCGCAAGTCGGAGGTCGTAAACGAGCGGGGGGGTCGTGTCAGGGTCGTTAAGGTGCTAACCAGAAGAAGGCGTCAACGCGATATGGTATAGAGGAACCCAGGGAGCCAAGCGGAGCGGGAAAAAAACCAGCCGGGAAGGAGAGGGAGAAGGAGAAGAAGAACGGAGGCGAATACAAAACCCATATCCAAACAAGACGAGACAAGGCAGGAGATGGTTACCGGGATGGTGGTTTTTTAGTAGTAGTCGGGGTTCTTCTCGTACTCGGCCCACTCGAGCTCGGCGGCGCCGCTGTCGGCGAGGGCCTGGAGGCCTGGGATGGTAGAGCAGGGGTCGGCGCCGTAAGGAGTGGCGTCGAGGTCCTTGGGGATCCAGCCGTATTGCAGACCTGTGCGGTAGGACCAGTCCGGGTTGTTGTCGTTGCGCCACGACCACATGATCCATCCTCCACCCTGCTCGTACACGTACTGCTGCGTGCGGAAGTTGCGCGCCATGAATGCCATGTACTTGACCGAGTAGGGGTAGCTGGGACCGGAGGGGAACTTGACGGGACCAACGGGCAGGTTGCGATCGGCGGCACGGTCACCACTGGGACCATTGACACCAAACTCGCCGGCAATCGAGGGGTAGTACTGCTGCGACTTGCGGAAGCTTGGGAGAAGGTCACAGACCTCTTGCAGACGAGCCGTGTCCTTCATCTTCTTCTCGGCATCCGAATAGACAAAGTAAGGGTGGGTGTCGAGCAGAACACGATGACGCGCACGACCAGTCCAGAAGTTCTGCCAGTACTGCAGACCCTGGAAAGCATCGTGGACTGCAAGCAGCATGGTCGAGTAGTCGCTCCAGCCATCGGGCTTGGCCACCTTGTTGCGTGCCCATGGGTAGTACTTGTTGAGCAGGCTCTGCACGGCAGGGACCACGTTGCCCTTGGGCTCGTTGACCGCCTCGATCGCAGTGACGGTGCCGAGGTAGTCGTCCTGGACGAACTCGGTGACCAGTCGGTTGAAGGCGTACTGGGTCTGGGTGTAGTACGAAGGGTTGTTGGCCCAGTTGACGGGACCCGAGCGACCCGAGTTGTCGAAGCCGTTCTGCGAGCCGGGAACACCGTGCAGGTCGATCCACACCTTGAGACCGTACTTCTTAGCGAGCTGCACACCCTCCTTGAGCTTGGCGAATCGGTTGAGGGTGAGGTAGGGTGCGTTGGGGCCGACGGCCTCGGAGAACATAAAGTAGGGAACAGGGATGCGGACGTGGTTGAGGCCTGCGTCGGCGATCTGCTTCCAGTCATCCTCGGTCATCCACTCGTCAAAGTGCTTCTGGAGCACGTATGACGCCCAGCCCTTGTCCGAGTAGAGACCTGCAGTCCACTCGTCGACGATGGGGTTGGGCCAGGGAGCGTTGATGGCGTGGGTGTTGAGCTGGTCCATCAGGCTGCTGTCCATCCAAGCCTCGAACAGAAGCCAGTTGCCGAGGTTGACACCGCGCACCTTGTCGGTGGTGTAGTTGAAGCCCGAGTCGTTGGGCAGGTTGGGGAGCGCCTTGTTGTGGATCATGCCGTCCTTGCGGCTCTCGGCGGAAAGCTCTGCTTCCTCGCCCCACTTCATGGGCTCCGAGACGTTGAAGTGGAAGGTAAAGCCCGGCGTCGAGCCGGATGCCTTGTTGTTAACGCTGAAAGAGAATCCGAGCGACTTGGCCGCAGACTGGACGGCGTTGGCCGCCTTGGAGACGGGAAGCGCGTTGCTAACGCCAAGCATCGAGGTGACCTGATCAAGTCGGCTGATGGCGTTCTCGAGACGGTGCTGGACGTTGGTCCAGAACTGACTCTGGCCGTCGGCGCTGCTGCCGTCCATGGGGACGTAGTGCAGCTCGTCGAGGTAGGTCTCCTCGAGGTGCTCGTTGGAAGAGAGACGCATCCTGCGGGCGCCCGAGATGGATCGCGGATCCTGCATGGGCGGCGCCGGCAGGTTTGCCATATTCTGTCCGACGTAGCGCGAGACGCCACGGTATGACTTGATCGCCGGAAGAGCCTCTGCATTGTCGGCCGTCAAGGCCAGGGCGATGGCGGCAAGGCCAAACGATGTGAAACGCATCTTGCTTCTGTGCTGCTAGCTGCTGAAGCTGGTGATGTCTAAAAAGGTGGGGGTGTGTGGCTGGGAACTGAGCTGATCCTGATCAGGGCCCCAAAGAAACGCTGCTGCGATGGTGCGATGCGTTCGGATCGTTCTACGGATAGACCGAGACGTACGAGCGGATCTGCTGCTGCTACTGCTGCTGCGTCGAGGGAAGTGGACTGCTTGGTATGCCAGAAAGACTCTGCTTCGAGGTATGAGATAGAGAATGTGGTGTGTGTAGGCCCGAGGTTGGCTGCTTTATATGTGGCGAGCGTGCTGTAAGCTTGTGCTGGGCAAGCTTGGTAGTAAATTGGGTATGCAAAGGGGAATGATTATGGGAGCCGAAACCGAGGGAATTGGAAGAGTCAGGGAGAAGAGGGAGAGAGTGGGCAGAGGGATTCAATGAATGCAGCGGAGGCAGCAATCGATGAGGATATGGAACATCGGAGAGGAAGAGGGTGAGACACAGGGGCTATCTTATAGGAAAGGCGAAGACAAGATACATTGGGAGAGGGGGATGCTAGAGGAGGAAAGGCAATGTAGAGTGCCAAGCGGAGGCAGGGCGGTTTGAGGAGGCGACGGCGAGGTAGCCGAGACTTGGGGGGGATCCGCCTGAGGCAAGAGGCCTCACGGAACAAGGTTGAGGCAGAGTCAATGAAAGGCACAACTGGAGGGCACAAGCTTACAATCTACAGCAAGAGTACCTGAGCGGAGTGTCAGAAGCTGTTTCGAGGTCAGACGAAATGCACAGCGACGGCGCTGTCACGGAGCCCAGACATCCACTTTCTGCTGCGCCTTAGGCTCGCCTACAATGGCGTGGGAGCATGGCACGACAATCTGGCCAGACCCAGGCTAGTCTTGCTCACCTCAGTCATCTCAGAAAAGCAATGAGCTTCTTTCGGTTGGGCAGATGCACTACGTCTGACTGGGACATCCGGAGCTCGGATGACGCAGCCGAGAGGAACGCAGCTCCCATGCCATCCCCCTCACTCTTTCGATGCATTGCAAAGTGGCTTCCCTTTGCTTTGCAACCAATGTAAAAATCACCCTAGAAGGAAGACTCTTTCGGCAGTCGATGCTATCAGCCGCTGCGCTTCGATTCACAATAGTCCATAGTCAAGCATGGGGGGGGGACCGAGCCAAGACGAGCCACAAGACATGCCGAGCCGAGCCAAGCCATGCAGTAGGCAGGAACACGACGTGGTCAGGGGCTAGCCAAGCTCGCCCGAGTTTGTTTCAGATGTTGCAGGCGGGAGAATGAAGGGCAAGTATCGTGGGGAGAGGTGGGGAGAAGAGGGTGCGAGACCGACACGACAGCGAGTTTCGGGAAAATAGACAAGACTCTACAACAAGGGTCATCGGGCAGAGCCAAGAGATTTGTCGGAGGTGAATGTCAACCATGCGGCTGGCTCAAGGAGCTTCGATGTGTTCCTCGAGCTCAGCTTTGGCAGGCGGTGGAAGCGGGACCGTGGCCTTCAGCAGACACAGGAATTGTCAAGTAAGGGAAGTGACGGCATGACGCCTTCTTCTGCTGGCTCAAGGACGGATCTATGTGTAGGTCCCTGTAAGGAGGGGTTGCAGTGACCCAGCAAGGGAAGACGGTGGCGATCCTCGAGAGCGGAAATCGCTGGGATCAGAACACTTGAAACGCCGGTCCAGATTCTTTGCTGAGCGGACTGAAGCATGGGTGAGAATAGCTGGAAGAGCGGTAGTGCAGACGGCAAGCGAAGGACGTGTCGCGGGTCCAGAAAGCCCGGGTCTAGTGCCACCCTGCTTACTAGTTGCAGAAAGAGGGGAAGACAGACAGCCTTCTGAATGCAGGGCGGCAGTTGCCGCGTACAGTATGCAGTCACAGAGAGAGACAGACAGGGTCCTGGTGTGATGCAAATGTGGTTGGTGGATGTTGGAGTCTGACGCATTCGCCACGCCGTACACACCATCATCCGTGTGTGCCACTCTTGGCGATCAAGGGCTTGACAGAAGTTGACGAGCTCCGATCCCCACGCCAAGAGCGGTCTCTTCACATCGTGCCAAGACACCGAAAATGGTGCCGTGTCGTGCTACTGTGAACTTCGCAAGACAATCACATATGGTCCGATAATTCGGAGATGCTCCGAGCTCTACCGACCGCATGACGCCTGAGCTGGCGTGGTTGGGTGACACGAGCGACGCATTATCTCCAGCAAAGATTCGGATGTAGTGGATGGCGCCACGTCAACAGCTGGCACTGAGACGCTCACGCAGACTGCTTGGCATGGCCAGTGAGCGGACGAGGCCGAAAGACAAAGGCTTGAAAGCGCTATTGACGGGGCGCGGAGGAGGCAACCGGTATCACGGTGAATTCCGAGTAGCTGGAAAGTCACAAAACCTTGTCTTCAGAGTTTCTGGGAGGGGACGAGACCGGAGCTGGCGCGGCATACGGGGCACGGCAGGGGGCGAGTGTAGACATGACGACCTGCACCAAAACGTTCCAGTCGGGACGGTGACCTCCAGCATACAGCTGCTCATTGAACCCCTGTTTTTCCCTTCCGCCGGGCCTTGAAAACGCTACCGAGCTTGGTTTCCGATTCGCCTCTTCCCTCTGTCAACCCTTTGCGTGTTTCTCGCATCATACATGGTCATTCTAAGCTCTTAATTGCGGACATAACGAAGCTTGTTCGAGCCAAGAAACTGCGTGTTGCTTCTGTCTCGAAGTGAGCAGAGCCGAGGGCGTGTCGAGAAAGGGAGTCAAGATTGACAGGTTTGGCAGGTCCGTGAGTGTCGGTCCGTCCGTGAGCCGAATGAAGAAAACCCAATCATCCGAAATGACACGGTCCAAGTGCCGAGCCCATCAAATCCAAAAAATACAAAACATGGGTGAGCGAGCGCACAGTGACGATCTGCAACCTGCCTCTTTGGAACCACGGCAGGCTGCGAGGATCTGCGCGAGTGCGGCCGCGATGCGTGTGTTGGTCTCGCATAGACCAAATTGGACTGCCGGCCTTTCATGCATCACGCGAGCATCTGCCCTGCCCAAGCTCACCTGCTACCGTGCTGTGCTCCCTTGACCAGAAGACACTACCATGCAGCCACTCTCTTGCCTTTTCTGGCAGGATATTGGCTCGCTGCGTTTGACTGCAGGTGCTCGACTCGGCAAGTGTATTGCAAATCTCTCATCATCAATGCACTTCGCTGTGCATCGAAATATACTCGCTTGCACTGTACCAGCCTGCTAGTCAATGCTCCCTGGTCCTGGTGCCGCCATTCAGGACGGATAACGACGGGTCTGGCGGCTAGACAGCGGCATTGTTGAGCAGAAGGCGAGCTCGGAAAACGTCACCCGTCTCCTCACTCGAACCGAACTCGCATCAGCTTCGTTTGCCCAATCGGGTATCGTACGTCGCTGCTCTCCTGACCCAACTATTCAGTTCCTCCAGCTTTTTATTTTAGTTTTATTTTTTTTAATGGCAAGGAGCGCAAACCAGCTCAGCATCTGCGCATTGGTCGGGAGTGCGCCGACGATGGCGGAACATGCAGAGCGACTTGACCGCTCGCTGCACACACAGAGGTCTGGTGGTGTTCAACGATCCTCTATCGTGCGTGCGTGCGTGCCCATAGCTGCGAGACGAAAGGGATAGGGCGCCTTGCCACTGCAGTGATTTATTCGCGATGGCGCTTACAGAACCCGATTTCGTTCTCCGACTGCAAAAACTACAAAGCTTGTTTTCCACTTCCACTGCGACCTCCGACCCCTGTCCTCCCACTTGAGCCAGTCATGTCTCGAGTCGGCGTTCAATCGAGCCTCGATAGATGTTAGTGTTTTGCACGCTTGCTCTTCAGCCACATCGGATCACTGCCGCCAGCATGGTGGTGCCTTGCCCTTTTTTGCATTCCTTCTCGGTCGAGATTTCTTCCGCAAGTCGCCGGAACGATGACATCGTGATGAGCTTGGCATGTTCACTCTTAATTCGGATGGTTGCCGAACCCTTATTGTCGGTCGACCACTTTAATGGTGACAGGGGCAAATGGAAATGACAGCAAAGTTGATTAAAGCCAATTCTGGGCTGAGTCGGTGGTACATTATTGCACAGTATATGCACGCCGCCCGTCGTTGGTCATGCGGTTACGCGCTCAGCTACTTCCGCATTCATTGCATGACCATTGGCCGTGGCCGTCGATAGTCCATTCCAATCTGGTCTCGTGGTCACTTGATATCACCACCTGGTCTTGAGAAACAAACGAGCCCAGCTGATGGGTTGCGACATACGCCTATGCTTCCTGATGCGGCCAGGCGGAGGGCGGCAACTGGACTGAGACCACTTGAGCAGGTCTAAGGGGTGAGCAAAAATTAATTTAGTTTTTGCAAAGGCGAGGACAAGAAAATAGAGGAAGAAAAGCAACAGGCCAACACACCCTGCAGATCCGCGCAGACCAACACCTCGGCTCGTTGCACGCGCACACCTGCACAGAGTGTTGCAATTGACCCCTGTTTTAGATCTGTCCGACGTGTGAGAACAAGAGCGGTGGTCGCGTGTACGTGCGCATTCGCCGTCTGGCCGTCTCAACAGCATATCATTCCAATCGTCTACTGTAGCCTGCTCCGTCTATCACAGCCTTTCTTCTTTTTTTTTTTCCTTTTTCTTTTTTTCTTTTTCTTTTTGGGCCCCGTGAACAGTCCCCACGGGCCCCGGCCTTACTGTCACACGAGCATCCGTTCGGGACTATACACGCTCCGCAGCAGTGCATGTGTTCTCATTTCGCGTATGTGCCGCGCTGTTAATTGCTTTGCTCAGCTGTGCGCCTTGGCACTCACCTTCTTGCAGGGTTGAGGTAAGGTCTATATCTTGATGCTGCGGCTAATCGGGTCAGTCAGATCGGCAGAGCGAGACCATAATGGGGACGCCCACAGTCTGAATCATGAGGCAATCGCGATTGAATCAACACGAAGCCCGATGCAACAAACAGGAGTCGAGATCTCGGCTGAATGGCGCCAGAGGTCGATGTGTTGGCGCTTCGCCTTGCTCGATGCTTACTGTGACTGCTCTGAGATGAGCTTGTCTGCACTTTCATCTCGAGCCTCATGCACGCGAGAGGCAGGGTAGCGTAGCCGCTGCAAACTAGCTCAGGGCGCACACGCAGTTCAGTTGTGGGGTTTTGGCTTGGTGGCTGACATGTTTCGAAGCTCGTTCATCCGATCCGATCAGCCAGCAAAAGCTTCTTTTCGGGTGGTTGAAACGAGCTAGCTTAATCTTGTTCGTTCTCTCCGGTGACGACGAGACTGAGCAGGTAAAGTACGGTTGCTTGGACGCCTGCTTAGCTAGTGCTAATGCACCTACTCCCCTTACCCCACGATTCTCGTCCTGTATTTCAATTTTAGTCGCCTTCGGGTAAAACGTTAGCGGCGTCTTTTGGCACGACGCTGCGCTACAGTAGCGCGCCCGCGTCAATTTCTGGCCGGAACACCGTCTCCGTCGGCGAGCAAGATTCGTGACGACGCTAGCGACTCACCTACACATACAAGCTGTCGTCTTTCCTGTACATGTCCAATAATTCTTTGCTCTTGAAGTCGACCCGAAAGAACCTAGCCTGACAGGACCCAGTTACACAGCATCCAGAATGTGGGATGCACAGACCTCCTCGTTTCGCACCACCTAGCTTCAATCCTTGTCGAGAACAGACATTTGCTGCCAATTTGGCACGACCAAGTCGACCATTCTCGAGCCGAGGTCGAGAATGTGGGGCCCCCTATCACCGGCAAGACCTTGAGCTAAGCTCCGTTCCAAGTTGTCTTGCCCAGAGATCCATCCACTCTCAGCAGGTGTCGCCAAACGAACGGAGACAAGGAACCCCTCCTCGCTTTGATCTGGTCAAGGTCGTGCACCCCTCTGAATCTCGGTGGCTTGTACTATATCCCGTGACATCGCCGTGGGCCCTTCGCAATGGGCGAAGACGACAGGTCACGCGACCCTTGTCGTTTGTATCTGATCTAGTCCAAAGAGAGGGTGTGTCAGACGTGCGGGGCGCTTGGTCCTCCGATGGTCACCTGTCAGTTTTGTCAGGCACCCAAGGATCCACAGGACGCTCAGCAAGTCGGCTTCCGACACATTAGAAACGTGACCTTCGCTAAGAGACGTGACCTTTGCTATTCGATATTGGACCGCGCGCCTAGGAGTAAAGATAGCTTGATTTTTTAGCGCTCGTTACGACCGAGACTCGACAAAAGGCATGGAAACTAAAAGTACAATTGTGGAATGAGAGACGTTGGGGATGCTTTTCGAGCCCTTCTGAACTGCGTTTTTGGGTTGGACCAAAATTGAAGGGTGGAGAGAGAGAGTGCGCGGACAAAACTTGCGATTGATACTACAGATAGACCATACGGCATCTCGACGGAATGTTGCTGTTGCGATATTGTGTTGGTGACGGCAGGCGCTGTTGGAGCGCCAGCTGGTATCGATATCGGGAGATTCTTTTTCGGAGATCGAGAGCTACAGAGCCTTTAGGATACGATGTCAGATCGACTGTTGACAAGACTGGTGAGTCGCATTTTCATGGTTGTGAGCGTTCAGAAGAACGAACGCCCAAAGTTGCCACTCTCGAGGTTGTTGGGCTTGGGACTGACTTCCAAAACCGAGTAGTGGATGAGGTTGAGCGCCTTGATGGCGAGCTTCTCGTGCAGGACGCACGAGATGTTGATCTCGCTGGCTCCCTGGCTGATCATCTCGATGTTGACGTTGCCCTCGGCCAGGACGGTAAACATGCGGCCGGCAACACCGACCATATTGCGCATGTGCTTGCCGACCAGACTCAGGATGGCCATGTCGCGAAGAACACTGACGGTGCCCACCTTTTGCAGGTCTGCCTTGACTTTTTCAAGCGTACGAGGGCGCAGGCCTGCTGCCATTGCCATCGATACGTGCACCTCGGACGTCGAGATGAGGTCGACCACTACGCCGTACTTGTCGAGTGTGCCAAAGATCTTGGCGAAGAAGCCGTGGCTCACCGTCTTGCGGTTCGAGTGGACGTTGAGCACGAGCACGTTGTCCTTGATGGTGACGGCAGTGGGCAGCTTGCGCTCACCCATAACGGGAGCCTGGGCGCCGAGCTTGCCCGAGGAGCCCCAGGCGGAAACGTCGCCCTTGCTGGCGCTGGGGGTCATGGGCGGACGCGGCTGATCGACGTGTCCGTCGACGAGCTTGTCCTCGGATCCATCGTGGCCCTCGGGCACATCAGGGAAGATGACGGTGCCCATACCAGTGGGGTTCTCCACGTTCTTGATGCGAATGGGGATAGCCTTCTTGATGGCCTGCTCCATGGTGAAAGGGTGGATCACCTCGCTGCCGTAGTAAGTCAGCTCAGCAGCTTCCTCAGGCGTGATGGCTGGGATCAGTCGGGCTGTGGGCACCTTGCGCGGGTCAGCAGTGAAGACGCCGTCGACCTCCTTCCAGATCTGAAGCTCACGCGCAGCGACGCCGACAGCACAGAGTGCAGCACACAGATCGGTGTAGCCACGGCCGATCTGGCTGAGTAGAGAGCCAGGTACGTTGCCGAAATAGCCGGTCACAACTGGCACGCCCTTGCAAGCCTTGAGTCGCTCACCGAGCGCCTCACTGAGCTGATCGTAGAACGCCTGATCAAGAGTAAACTCGCCCTGGTTGTCCTGCACCGCGTGGCCCGAGAAAGAGGGATCGACAATACTTTCGAGCGTGACGAGCTCGGCCTCGACTCCAGCATCGCGCAGAGCGCCGACAGCAATGCGGCACGACAGACGCTCACCGACGCCGATGATGATGTCCTTAGACTTGGGCGAGATCTCTTCAATGATCTTGGCCGCAAGCAAGAAGTCACGAAGGCGCTCGCAATCCTCCGTTATGTCTGCCTCGAGCTGCTCGCGAAGCTGCAAATCTTTTGTGACTGCCTTGCGTGCCGAAGCAATGTGGTCCGAGAGGATGCGGTCGACGGTGGCATTGAAGCCCGACGCGGGCTCATTGTCCGAGTCCGAGTCCGCGTCTGCCTTGGCTGCTGCATTGGCGGCCGCCGAGCCTGCCTTGCCGTTGCCATTGAGCTTGAGCTGCTCGAGCTTGTTGTCGAGTACATTGCTACTCAGCGGTTCGATTCTGCCCACGGGCGTTCCGCGTGAGCTTGCCTTCCTCGAGAAGGCTGAGCCGGGTCGATGAATGGGAGTCTGGACTCCATTTGTCAGCGAAGCAACCGAGTTTGACAAAGAGGCGCTGGGAGTGTGTGCCTCGTCAAGTGCCTCACCTGCGGCCTGCAGCAAGAGATTTGTGGTGCCGAGTGCTTTGGTCTGGCCGGAGCGGGCAGAGCAGACAATTGCTACCTTGTTGTTGGCGAGATAAGAAGGCACAATCTCCTGAGCAATGGTGTCGAGGAACTTGCCGACGGATGTGCCTCCGTACTTTTGAATGATCCATTCGGTGTTGGGGTCATCGGGAGGTCCGCGCAGGTGTGTGGTGGGCGGCATCTTGCTAGACAGGTGCTGCCGTCTGTTGCTGGTACTGCGTGGTCTTCTGTGGGAGTTGCAGCTTTCGGGATACGATCCGAAAGTGGGCTAAGCAAGCAAGGTGACTGGAATGACGAAGCGATGTGCTGAGGTTGGAGAGCGATGAAGGCCTCGTGCGCGTGATGGTGACACAAGAAGCTGATGAGAAGACGTAAATACAGCAGTCGGACATCCACGAGGCAGGCCGACTGACAGTGAGGTTCTTCTCACTCAAGCGGGGGCCCATTGGCTCCGTGACTCGTCCGGTGAAAAGGCGTCATTTCGAAGCACGCACCTGCAGCCGACAGCAGACGGTTGCTCCCGTCTCGACGTGGGCGTCTGGGCAGGCGAATTACCGAGATTCTGATTTGGCCTCCATCACTTTCGCTGGTCACCGCCCAATCTAAGAAATCAGCAAGCGAGGCGGACAGATCCGAAAGGCCAGGCGATAATTTTTGAGCTTATGCCGCGCGCCCTTCGATTGGCGGGAGATTTTGGGCCATTTCCCAGACACTCACCTGCGTCTAGGCTCAATCAGCAGCAACTTCATGGTTATCACCCGCCGCGCAGCTTTGATCTTAACACACACCTCTTGTCAGATCAGAGCCATACCGTAACTTCCGGTCTCACAGCAGCATTCGGCTACCGCTACCTCTTTGCACTTGGTTCGCCGAACTCCGAAGTCTGCTCCGTTGGGTGAACTTTTTTTTGGTTCAACGAGCAAGAAGATGCGTCGGATTTCAAAATCAGGAAGCTGGCGGCGTGAGTAAAGTCGTGCGTTGTCTTGTCCTTCACACACACTAGGCTCTCTCTCAGATAGCGAAGACTACATCTTGTCTCGTCACCCGTTGCCTTTTGTTCGTCACAGACCGTCATCATCGAGACAGGATCCTACAATCATCACACATTGCCGCCTCGAGCCCAACCGAGAAGCTTTGTTTGCTGGCTAATCAGCAGACTCCGTGATTGGCCTACTTGTCAAAATTCTGATCCTAACAAGCGGCCTGCTACGAGCCGCTCTGCGTTCTCCCCTCGGCCTCCAGTCCTTCACTACGCGCTCTCCTTCGACGCCTGTACGCGGTGATCTGCGACTATCTTGCACCATGCCGGAGCCTGTCGCTGTATCCGTCTCGACCGACATCGGTCCGGTGGTCATTCCTGATCTCGACTCCTTCCCGCCGACCGGCACCCCTAAGCATGAGAAGCTCGCCTCCTGGGACTTTTACCGCTCTATGGGATCGCCCAAGCGAGTTGTGGCGCCCATGGTAGACCAGTCAGAGCTGCCATGGCGGATCCTCAGCCGCAGGTACGGCGCTGACCTCGTCTATACGCCTATGATCAATGCCAAGCTCTTCGTCGATGAGGCCTCCAAGAAGAAGAAGCACAAGTATCAGGAGGTCAACTTTAACAAGGAATTTGGCGAGGAAGGCGCCGAGGTCGTTGCCTCGCTGCTCGACGATCAGGCAGAGGGATCTTCGCGCGATTCTGATCGACCGTTGCTGGTCCAATTCTGCAGCAACGACCCGCAGACACTCCTCAAGGCCGCCCAGGTGGTCGAGGACCGCTGCAACGGCGTGGATCTCAACCTCGGATGTCCTCAGCACATTGCACGTCGTGGCCATTATGGCTCTTATCTGATGGAAGACTGGCCGCTAATTTTTTCGCTGATCAACATCCTGCACCTCAACCTTCGCATTCCAGTCACTGCCAAGATGCGTGTCTACCAGTCAGTCGAAAAGACCGTTGCATACGCTCGCATGCTCGAGCGCGCCGGCGCACAGATCATCACCGTCCACGGCCGCACACGTGACATGAAGGGACACTTTACTGGCCTTGCCGACTGGGACAAGATCCGAGCAGTAAAGGAAGCGGTCAAGGTGCCTGTGTTTGCTAACGGCAACGTACTCTATCCGCAGGATTGGAAGGACGCTATCGAACGCACCACGGCCGACGGTGTCATGAGTGCCGAGGGCAATCTGTACAACCCTGCTGTCTTCCTGGACCCTTTGCCCAGTGAGCCGAGCGATATGTTCCCCAATGCGCCGGAACTGCCGTTTCCGGCATTGACTAAAATGGCGCACGAGTACCTCGACATTGTGGTCAAGCTCAAGACGCCGACGCAGAGCAGTGCCATCAAAGCACACCTCTTCCGGATGTGCCGACCTGGTTTGGAGGTGCACCGCGATTTGCGCGAATGGCTTGGCAAGAGCCGTTTCGACGACAAGGCGCACGGCGAGGCGCGCATTGCCACCTACCGCAACTTTGTCAATGAGCTCGAGCGACGTCTCACCCTTGATATGGCCGATGCCAAGTGGCAACAGCCTCAGGATCCGCCGCTCCCGGGCTCAGTGTCGCATCTCACCCCGCCTGACCCGGCCAATCCTGACCTGCACCGCCCCGCTTTTATTCCACATTGGCTCCTGCAGCCCTACTTCCGACCTCCTCTCATCACCGAAGAGGAGCAGAAGACCGAGGCTGGCCAAGAGTCGCGCAAAGCACGCGACCAGCGCGTGGCAGAAACAAAGGCAGGCAAGGCTGATGCCAGTCGTGCTGTGCCCATCTACGACATTCAGACTGAGGGAGAGCAGATACTCGGTGCCAATGCGACTCGGCCCCGATCTCCAACTGCAGAGGCCGAAGATGAGCGTTCTGCTGACAAGAAGCCTCGTCTCGACGAGACCACCGCAGCACTTCGCTGAGCTTTGTAGAGCTCCATAGGACCTTATACCCGCACCCTTGCGTTTCCCTTTCAGTCTAGCGCCGTCCTGAATGCAAGTCGGATTCACCCATGTCAAGCCGATCATGGTGGACCAGCAGCTTGTCGCCACTTGGCTGTGCATGTGAGCTCAGCGGCGCTGCCCTTGCAGAGTAGGCGGAATTCCTCGATCTTACAGTCGAACAATTGTTAGGCTAAATTTTACTAGGCTGGTCTCCCTAGGTTTCCAAAACGCAGCCATGCAGCTCGCCCTGGGTGTCATGCCCTTCGTTGTGGTTAGTCTCATCCACCGTACTGGTGCATGGATGCTGGCATGAATTGGTGTGCAAAGGGCGCTTCTTTCAGGTGTGAGTCAAGACGACTGAGGATCGGAGCTTCTCTTGAGTTGCAAAATGGAAGTTGAGTGTCGGTTCTGCAGTGTGATTCGGCGTGACGTGACCTGCCCTACGTGACATGTCAAACATGGCGCGCAGTGCCTGCGAAACAAGGTCACAGCAGTACTGACTGCGCGTCCCCTTCCACTGTCACGCTTCCTGAGGATCGTTGTGACTCTCGATGGGCCGTGTTGAACTCTCTCGGGGCGTTCGATGTCTGTGTTCAGACCGTTGGACATGGCTTCGGCTAATCCGACTTGAGCTCAACTCAACATGTGCCGTCTGTGACGTACCTGATCAGCGTCTTCTAAGCGGTGGGCACAGACTGCGTCCCTCTGCTGCGCCCTCTGCTCAGGCATTCTCTACCGAGAGATGAAGCCGCATTCGTCCTGACAAGGCTCCAACGGTCTCAAGATACTCTGGCGATTCGTCCCGCTTGACAATCAGAGCACCCTTCCGAGCAAGAGCAAGAGCAAGAGCAAGACCAAGGGACGGCCAGCTTTGCTTTGTCGGCGAGACGAAGATGGCCTCGCTTGTTGCGAGTACCTGTAATCGTTTTCCTTCCTCTCTTCTTCACCATCATCATCACCAATCTCATCACCAACAGGTCTCGTCATTTGGAGGATCACGTTGAAGGAGGCCAGCCTTTCGCCTCCCCTCGGACTCTTCCTTCTTTCCTTTCTCACGACCTTCTCGCATCAGCCGGACTGATATCCATCTTTCTTGAAGAAAGATTGAGACAGAGAAGGATCTATCCTACCCTTTTTTGCGTTGAGCTTTTTTGCCTTTTTTTTTCTTTCCACTTCAACGCTATTCCTTCTCAAGACCGCTTTTTTCACCAATCAGATAGAGTTACAGAGCTGACAACTCCAGCGCCGGGCGCTGCAACCTTCAAGATCAGTTCGGATCGCGACAGTCTCCCGGACTTCACAGCCTCTCATAGGCCATAACAGCAGATCAACAGTATCTAGATTCATCATCGCCTCTGGATCGTTCCCGTCAGTGGTCTCTTCGGTCAGAAACGCAGCCCTCATAGAGTCTATCGCACGCTCACCTGCGTGAAAGAGGGAGACATCATCAGGATGACTCCACAGAGAGGAGCAGTGAGCGCCTTGCTATTGTGGCTGGCGCTCTTTTCTCTGGCCTCGAGCTCTACAGCCGTTCCTTCGTCTGTGTCGGGGGTTGATCGTCCTGTGGAACCAGCCCCCGGCCTCGAGGCTCGTGATGGTCCGCGCGATCTTTTTGATCAGATGGTGCAGAAGATCACCAACAAGCTTCTGCACGGCTCTGCCGATTCCTTGGACGTCAAGCCCGCCGGCTCTTCCGGCTCCCAACAATGGACCTGGAGCGTCCACCCCTTGCCTCGCCGGAGTCTCCAGTCCCGACAGCTGAGCCAAGCTGCTACGCCCCTGAACCTTGCACCCGTCAGTGCGAGTTCGAGTGCGGGCGCTGACGATAGTGGAGAAGATAGCTCTTCCTCTGCATCGCTTGTTGGCAACTCTATGCCAGTCTCAGCTGCGACTACTGGTACCGCTGCCCAGTCCAGTGGTAGTGCCGCAGGGAGCGCAAGTGTCATTGGCAGTGCAAGCCCCGCCTCGGCTGCTTCTGTTTCAACTGCCCCTCCCGCCAGTCTTTCGTCCTCCTCAAGCCCTTCGCCGTCCAGCAGCTCGGCATCTCCCAGCGGCGCGTCTTCGGCGACCTCACCATCACTGTCGTCTCTCTCTCGGTCCGCGTCATCTAGCTCGATTGTGCTGCCGACCAAAGCTCCCCTCAAGTCTGACGACGACAAAGAGAACAATACGGACAACCCACCACTGTTGTCGCCGAAGAACAAGATGTTCCCGCTGGTGGTCGCCGGACTGGCCGCCGCAGGAATTCTCGCCATGATGCTGCTCATTTCCATTGCGCGAGCTATTGCTCATGAACAGCTGCGCCGAGACAAGCTCAAGCGCACGTATGGCTTCGACGATAATGCCTATGGCGGTAAGGGTGACAAGTTCACCACGTCCGGTCAGGGTATGTCGGCTGCCAGATCTCTCCGACGGGCCATGACCAAGAAGAAGCCGCTTGGCAGTTTCGCCCGTCGTCAGGCCGACGGCAGCGTCCTGATTGAGGTCGGAGACGAAGTCTTCTCGGTACCTCCCCACCTTGCCGACACCTACCGCGAGCGTATTCTTCGCGAGAAACGATCCAAGTCTGACCTCAGTGCATCGACGTACTCCGACGGGCCCTTTGGCAAGATCCGACCGCAGCACCTCACCGACTTTGACGACGAAGCCCAGGCCAAGCTTGCCTACGACGATGCTCTTAACGGCGAGTTCAGCGCTAATCATGCACCCCGCCGAAGCCTCAGTCAGCGCCTGACTGATGGCCTTCGTGCACTCACGGGTGCAGTCGGATCGAATGATCAGGACCGCAGCAACGACAACAATCGAAACAACACCAACAACAATGACCACAGCGAGAAGTCGGCCTACTCGTTCGACGCATCACATCAACCCAGAGGTGCGATGCGCCAGGTCGACCTCGCTTCGCAGATGCCCGTTCTCACACACGGCGCCTCGGACTGGTCGATCACTCGCCGTGGAGGCGGTGGAGGAGACGAAGAAGACCAGAATGTCCGCGCCAACCTGGTCAGGGGCCCGGGTCGGAAGATTGATCCTACGCCAGCAGGTCGTGTGACTGTGCCAACTTCGTTCTCGCCTCCCTCACGCCCCATCGTGTCGTCATCGACTGGCACTGCGCCCAAGGGCGCGTCTTCTTCTTCCTCCCGCAAACCGGTTCCCAAGCTTGAGCTTGGACTGTTGACCGAGAAGTTGCAGAACTTGGAGAAGCAGTCGCAGGGCTCGTCTCGGCTGCCTGCCGAATCGAGCCTCTCGCATTCCCGCATCACGCTGCGGGACGAGCCGGTCTCGGGTCCTTCTTCCTCCTCCAGCAACACGTCTTCCCGGTCCGGTCACGGTACTTTTGGTGGATCTGGTAGCGAGCTGAGTGACAGCTCGGCTGGATCCTCCTCCACAATCCCAGGCTCCTTTCCCGCCGACCGCAAAGACAACAAGATGACGACCCGGCACGATCCCTCAAGAGCCCGCTCGATCAAGCCACTCATTCTCAACATGCCGGCAGGCAGCAGCCACCCAGCTGTCGGAACTTACCGACACCGAAAGCCTACTGCCACTGCCACGGCCGAGGGAGCTGCAGGCGCAGGTCGAAGCAAGACCACACATCTCAGCCCCGCTGCTGCTCGAGGCCACGGCCCGCCGGGCATCACGATCCCCAAACGCAACCCGACCTTGATCGCATCCGTCCCCCTCGCTAGTCCGACGCGGTACACTGCTGCCTCCTCCAACAGGCCCGGCGTCACCATGAATCCGGAGAAGCCCCAGCAGGCCCACTACTCGCAGACCTCAAAGGGCACTTTCCATCCCCTGCCTGTTCCGCCTCCCTTCAAACCTTAGATTCGACTCACTTCCGACTCTGCTCCGCCTTCTGATCTTCGGCCTGGCTTGGAGATCAACTCGACGCTCTCGAGCCCAGCTGAGCCTAGCTGAGCGTCTCTCGACTGACCTGTCCCTCCACTACCTCCCCTGCTCTCTCTACCCGTCTTTCCAGACCACAAGGCGACAGAAGAGCAGAGAAACACCCACTGTCGTTACATCCACCCTCGACCTGTCTTGCCTGTGTTCACCTAAATATCATTTCCGCAACGTCCCCATGCAAGGGCCGTCGCAAGCCAGCCGGAACCAAACTCTACTGCCGTATCACCGCCATTTATGTGCTCGCTCACATGTTTATCAAGAAGCTAATGCTGGTCGTATTTCAGAAAGAGAGACCACGTGTTTCCCAGTGCGATTTTGTTGGGGAGAATTGTGAGAGAGCGGGAAGAGACGATGGAGTTGGAAGGGAAGAAGTAAGGCTAGCCAAGAGAGGCAAAGTTAAAAGAGGAGCCTTTGGAAGCACCCGAGGGGTAGCGGTGCTGGCTAGCAGCGGAAGCGTTAAAGGCTCTGGGGGGTGGGAAGTTTGCGGACGGGGTGAAAGACAGAGAGCCGGAGGTGGGAGGGGGCGAGGGGATGCGTCTTGTCGGTGCGGCTGGGGTGGAAGGTGGACCGTTGGTGGGGCGAGAAGGCGGAATGATGGTCGAGCTGGCGGTTCTCGAAGGCGGAGTGGAGATGGGAGGAGCTGCAACGGGCGGCGGAGGTACACGGGAGGGTGGAGCTGCGACTGGAGGCGGCGGGACGCGGGACGGAGGGGGTGCCCTGGATGAGGAAGAAGGGGGAGGCGGAGGCGGAGGAGGTGCTGTTGATGGCGATGCCGGAGCTCGACTGGGCGGAGGCGGCGGCACGGCGGATCGTCTCGGGGGCGTAGCTGCAGCAGCAGGCGAAGGTGAAGAGGGTGCGGGCGGGGGAGCAGGAACGCCTCGAGAAGGAAGACCTGGCGCAGGCGCGGAGGGCGGAGGCGGGGGTGGAGGCGCTGCTCCTGACGGTCTTGAGGGAGGCGGAGGAGGCGGTGGTGCGGCCGGGGCTACTGCAGAAGCAGCGGCAGGACTTGGCCTCGAGGGAGGCGGAGGCGGCGCTCCAAAAGCAGGACTGGGTCGTCCCGGGGGAGGCGGTGGAGGAGGTGGTGCAGACGAGGATCCGATCGCCGGTCGAGCTGCTGTGGGAGGCGGAGGAGGCGGCGGAGGAGCTGCCCCTCCAGGTCGCCTTGGTGTTGGTGGAACGGCGGGGGCTGCTGCGGAGGGCGGCGGTGGAGGGGGAGGCGGCGGTGCGGCGGCCGAAGATGCTGGTGAGGGTCGCGATGGCGGAGGAGGGACGCCTCGAGAGGGCAAAGATGGAGCGGCTCCGGAAGGCGGAGGTGGTGGTCCTCGAGGGGGCATGGGTCTGCCAGGGGGAGGAGGGGGAGCCGGCGGTGCTGCAGCAGACGATGAAGATGGAGGAGCTGGCGGCGGGGGTGCAGAGGCACCTGGTCTTGCTGGGGGCTTTCCGAGCGAAGTGTTGACGGCTGGAGCGCCTCCGCTTGGCTTCAGCTTGGGCATGCCGCCCGCAAACAGACCTCCAAGTCCAGGCGGTCCACCCATAGCAGGACCGCCGCCGCCGCCGCCCGACGCTCCCGACTTGACGATACCGCTACCACCTCCTCCGCCTCCTCCACCGCCGCTCTTGGAGTCGATCTGGGGAGCGGATCGATCATTGGTTACAGCCTCTGCGCAAGAGTCGGAAGATCAGAGACAGCGTGGATATGAGCAGAGGTGTTAATCGAGCTGTACTAGACGACTATGCGATAGACTGTGACATCACTCACTTTTGAGGCCTTTGCCCTTCTGGATGGAGTTGAGAAGTTCGGCGTTCATACTTGGGGGCCCGTTTCTGCGCCAGACGCTTTTGGATTACTGTTCGTTCGATTCGGATCGCCTTCGGAGTGACTCGTCACCAGATCCTACCGCTAGACTTCTTTGCGGTCGTTTGAGATGTTGATTTGACCACGATTTCAGTTGCAGCTGAGTCGGACTGTACGAGGGAGGGTCCAAATAAGGTGCTGCGCCAATGATTCACCAAGTCAGGCGGGGTGACTGCTTGGACTATAGCGGCGTATATGCGGCCGCGTTGTCGATAGCCGTGCGAAGTGACGAGTGATGGAGAAGTGGATGTGCTCACAGACAATGTGAGGATGGTGATAAGAAGAGAAGGTAAATAGGTGTGATGAATTGGATGTGCGAGCGTGCCAGTCTTTCGACCGCGGACTTCTTGGCCAATGCGGGCCGTACAGTGGCTTGTGGAGGCTCAACCTGGGCGGGCTGTGCACAGCCAGGCACGCGCACTTACGAGGCACCACGCCGGTCTTCTTTGATCACGTCCCGCCCCTGCGTCGTCTGGTATAAAGTCTCTGATCCAAACACAGTAGCACCGGACTGGCGCTGACAAGTCCGGCTTGTTAGACCGAATTTATCATGTCTTGTTCTCAGTAGCACTGCACTCAACCGACATTCGCCGGTTCTCTCATATTGACCTGCCTGCTCGCAACTTCTCATTCAGAAGAACACCAAGCTTCATGTCACTCCTGAACTCTTTTCTTGTGATTTGTGTAAGGGTGTCATTAGCAGGACTAGACTGCCTGGGGTATAATGATAATGCGGCTATACATGGGAATCGCGAGACCACATCTGAGTGGGAGAATAGGACGTCGAGCTGCCAAAGGAATTATCCAGTGCCGCAGCTCGTCCCTCAAGGCGACGGCGCTTGAGGCCGGCTTGGTCACGTTCATAAGTGTGCTCACGTTCGTCTACACCTGGAGAATATCTCCTCTGATTGCGAGATCCAACGTCGTTTTGATGGAGCTGAGACCGCCGGGACCGGGAAGCTGAGCCTGTCGGTATGTGTCGCTCATTCCAGCCGCCACGCGAGTCTTCGACGGACTCAGGAGAAACATCTCTGCGCCGAAGCGACCGGTCCAGTCGCTCGGCGTCCTCATCGCTCGATTGCCATCGTGAGACGGCAGCGTAGCGTTCTCTTTCGTGGTCCCGGTCACGGTCACGCGTCCGACGCGGATGGTCGCTCGTCCGGGCCCGTTGCTGCAGACCGTCGACCTCACGCTGGGCTCGAAGCATGGCGTTCTCGTTCCGTAGACGTTCCATCTCGGCTCGGAGCATGCGCACTTCGGCACGTAGCTCGAGCACCTCCTCCGACTGTTCAGAATCCTCCAGCTTCTTCATTTGCCGTCGCATGCGTTGATACTCGATATTGCGTTGTGCACGTCTCCGCTGTGCCTCGCCCGCTTCCAGGATCGGCTTCCTTCCACGTTTTTTCGGTGCACTGCTGGCGTCAGGTACCAGATCAGCGCTCGCAATGCCTGCCGTAACTCCGACTGACACGGGTGCCGCGGCGCCGCTCTCGCTCGTAGCGCCAGAAACGACGTCGTTGACACCACGCCTGGCTCCTCTTGTGCTTCCAGCATCGCCAGCATCATCGTCGCGGCGAGATGCCATGATTGGTATCCCTGTGCCTTCACGTTCCAAGGCACCGTGAACAGAGCTCACATTGCCGCGGGGCGAGCGTGTACCTCCTGGCGCGGCGATACTCGCCGGAGCTTTTCCCATCAAGGATCGCCCACTATCTTCAATGGCTGCGTGCGTTCGGCTTATCGAGCTGGAGTGAATGCCATCGCCCTGATATTGCTGCTGCTGAAGCGAAGGTGATGCCTGCCGCATTCGTGTAGATCGAATCGGACGTCCAGACGGTGAAAAGACGAGTACGGAAGACGACGAGATCTCGTTCGGCAGATCACGATCGTGCCGTTGCTGCTGCTCTTCGGCAACGGGAGTTTGACGTCGACTGTTTTCGTGAGAGTGGGGCGTTTGTGTCGATTGACGGCGCTGAGCCGAGATCCTATCCTCGTGGGGCAGAGATTGTGTCGAGCGGCTCATGTCCAGGCCGGCCGTCCCGGGCCCAATGTCAGATGCAGCTGGCACAGCCGCTGGTGTCCGAGCCGCTGGTGTTCGAGCCGCAGGCGTGCGCGCAGCGGGCGTATTCGACGCAGAAGCCGCTGCGGCGGCGGCAGCAGCCCGCGACTCCTCTGAGCCAACCACATCCTGGACTGCAAGCGACCACGCCGAAGGGAGCGGCAGGTCCGGGTTTAGGTCCGGATTGAAATCTGGATCGTCCTCATCCTCTTCCTCAAAGACCAGATCGGCAAAATGCAATGGCTGCAGCCCGGTTTGGTCATCGACTCCAGCATATATCCCACTGCTGAGTGCTCCTCGGCTACTGCTAGCGCTATGGTTCCTCGAGGAGGCATTTGGACCGGTGCTGCTGCTGGATGGAATCTGCGAGGTCTGGCCACTGATTTGTTGGGTCAGCTGCTGCGGTTGTTGTAGCTGCTGCTGACGCTGTTGTTGCTCCATAAGCGACTGCAAAAGGGCAGTCAAATCTTGCTCGCCTACGGGATGCCGAGGGCTGTGATGATCGCCTCCGAGACGAGATATCAGCGCATGGATCAGAGGCTGCAGGTCGGCAAAGCCCGGAGGCCTAGACTGCTTCTTTGTCTGCCGCATGCTTGCATCACGAGAAGTGCCGGGACGTGCTGATGGGGTCTGTCCGGGAGTCGGTGCCGGGCTGCTCTGCGTCACGCTGAAGGGAGATGGTGCAAGCTGCGAGCCCGGAGTCGGATGGCTCTGCCACGGATTGGGATTGGAGGAGCCCAGCACGTGCGTCAGCATCTGAATCATATTACTGTAGAACTCAGCGTCGTTGGCGCCAGTGAGAGGCTGAGCCGCCGAGGATGGTTGTTGCGAGTGTTCCGGCAGCGACTCTGCTTCCCGACCGCCTTGCTGAAGTTGGGGTTGTGTCTGGTCTGCCAGCACACCAAAGGCTTGGTGTCGTGAGGAGAATGACTGATTCTGCATCGATAGTCGGGATTGCGATTGGCGCCCTTGTGGACGCTGTGATGGCAGCTCGGCATACTGCCCCGATGACTGCAGGCTCGATGGAGCTGCAGCCGATGAGGATGGTAGAGACGAGCCTGCAAAGGTCTGATTTTGCGGTTCGAATGATGGCCAGAAAGAGTCAAGACCAGTAGCAAAGATATTCGGATCGAGGTTCTGGAGAAACTTGAATGGATCGTCTTCGTTGTCGTCGTCATCGTCTTCGTCGACTTCCTCGGGCGTCGGCACAGGCGACGATCCTACGTCATCTTCGTCGTCGTCGTCGTCGTCGTCATCATCATCATCATCATCATCATTTTCGTCCTCTTCACTGTAATCTCCTTCTTCCTCTTCCTCTCCTTGATTACCGTTGGCGTCGTCTTCATCCTGGTCCCGGCTGTCATCTGCATGGACGCCGCTTCCCTTCTCGCCATTGGGGGGATGGCCCTCGCGTTGGTATCCATACCCACGACCACCAAGCCGCTTCGCAACGTCCATTCTATCTGCATCGAGCTCGTCTGTTCCGACCTCGAGAATGCTGTGGGACGTAGGAGCCGGTTGTACCTGTCGCCGCGAGGATCTGGTCGTTCGACTGGTGTTATATGGCGGTTGCCCGCCTATGGAGACCGGCATCGTGCTGAAATGCGCCCTCCCAGAGAGAAAGCTCGTTCACGCCTGAACGGGTATTGCCGACCGAGACGTTTGTGCCAAAGTCGGAATTACGAATGTTGCAGACCGAGCGGCACGTGTAGACATGATGTGAGCTGGGATTGGGTCATGGGTTGGCTGATGAATGGAGTTACAGTGGACGACGGAGTGATCTGGCGTCGAGTCGGACCGCTTTTGCGGCGCAGTCGTGCCCATGTGATAATGGCGAATGGAGGGGTTGGGATTATAGAGAGTGAAGCCGCATGGAACGGTCAAAAGGAACTCGGCGCGCAGTGGATTTGCATGATTCAGAAGGTAGCAGAGGTGAGGTGAGGTGGAGTGGAAGTGTGGAAGCTTTCGACAAATTTGGAGCTCAGCCCGATTACAGTGGGCTTGCCCTGTGCAGGCAAAGCAGACACACACACACACTTCACTCGCTCCATCAACGCGTCGCGCGTCTTTTGCCGTCAGCTGAGAGCTGCATGTCAACGCCTCTTGCTTGTCGGCTGAGCCTCACATATATAATAATGGTTTCGGTGAATTGCCACTTCGGTACACACTCGGACAACTCCAAGATCGACCTTCCCGACCGATTTCGGTCGCAGTAGGCATTGGCTGATGCAGTAATTCTAGGGTCAGATTGCATGCTTGGGAGATCAGATAGTTACGGGCGTGTTCTGCGGTCGGATTGCAAATGGGGGGAACAATGTCACGCGCTGCGGCTCGCAAAGACGGCCTCGTAGTGGAGCTGACGAGGTGCAGTACAAGCCGGCGCGGAAAGCTCAAAGCTGTAGAAAGTGTCACCATGAAAGAGTGCAGGTTGGTGACGAAGATGGCTGGAACGCCAACCTGGTTCGATTTTGAGATGAACGATGAGATGCTGTCGCTTACTTGGCCGACTGGTTCTGGCTGGTAGCGCTGACCTTGGGCGATGTTGGCGAGGTGATGTCGTGTGCGAGCTTCTCGAGCTGCTTGTCGTCGAGCGAGTCGTTGCCCTCGAGCGCCTCCCGGATCATGCTTACAGTCGACTCGAGCGAGCGGCGACGATTCGATGGACTCGACATGGTCGTTCCCAGACTGCTGGTTCTCGAGTGTCCTCTGCGATGACCGCCTGCAATTGGAGAGCTTGGCGTAGCTGGCGAGGCCGGGCTGCCGGGCGACGAGACCTCCTCAAATGCGGGTGACGACACCCGCGCACCATCCGCCGGCGAGGCCGGACCCGCCTCATCGGCATCGATGAGATCTGGAGGCAGACGCTCGTTTTCGATGTCGACGTTTCGCGCATCGTCGAACGTGTTGATCACTTCCTTGATGCCCTCGGATCCCAGCACCAGCGTGCCCGACGGCAGCTTGGCGCTGCCCTGCGACGACTTGAGCTCCGAGACGCGCTCGGCCTCCTCTCGCAGCAGCGCAAACACGCGCGACATGCGGCCGACGGCCAGGATCTTGTTCTTGATAACCGCACGGCGCTCGTCGGACTCCTCGTCTTCCGGGTTTGAGGTAGGCGTCTCGGGGATCTCGTCCTCCTCCTCTTCCTCCTCCAGCTCCTCCTTGCTGCACGTGTTGAGAATGGCAATCAGCATGTCGGTGATCTTCTCACCGACGAACGGCAGTGACCAGGTGAAGACGTCCATAAAGTTGGGCAGCCAGTACGGATGCGGCGTGCAGTTGAACTGGCGGATATTCATAACGTTATTCTCGTACTTGAGCACCGCCGCCTTGTTGTTGTACACGTCGAGGTAGTTGGGCGCCGAGAAGATGGTCATCACCGAAGGGAAGCCGGTAGTCTTGGTCTTGCGGTACATTCGGTAGCCGGCGTCCTGCGCCTCGTGCGCGCGGATGATCGACAGCAGCTGGTTGCGCTCAAGGAATTGGCAGGCCGCATTGTAGGTGAAGAAGTAGGAGCAGCCACGCACATGGTTGTGGATGAAACTCTCGTTGGTCTTTTCCGAGCCAAAGTCCTCTAGTGGGTCAGCCCAGAGGATGTCACACATGAGTCCGTGCGTGGGTGGTTCCCGGAAGCGGTTGATGCTGCGCAGGTCGTCGAGCGTCTGCAGCTCGGGCGAGAGACCGCCGTGAATGCAAAGGAACTGCTTGTTCATCACCGCCGCCAGAGGCAGCGTGCAGAACGACTCCATGCAGAGGTCGTAGATCTCCTCCGAGTACTTGTGCTTGCACTCCAGCTTGAAGGTGAAGTAGTCGGTCAAATGCCGGCACTCGTGGTTGCCGCGAAGCAAGAAAAGGGTGTCCGGGTACCAGATCTTGAGCGCCCACAGGTACAGGACACACTCGATGGAAAAGTAGCCGCGGTCGACGTAGTCGCCAAGGAAAAGGTAGCGTGTGTCGGCCGGGTTGCCGCCGACCTCGAAGAGCTTCATCAAGTCATAGTACTGGCCGTGAATGTCACCGCAGACAGTGATAGGAGCATCGACCTCGAGCAGGTTAGGCTCCTGTCGCAGGATCTCGGTAGCAGTGGTGAGAATGTAGCGCGCCTGTTCGTCAGTCAGTCGGCCCTCACGATAAAAGTGGTTCTTCAGGAAGGCGATATCGGGTTTGGAAGGGTCCTTCTGACTCCAGAATTGCTCGTCGGTGGGCTTGTGGAACGCCGGTGCCTGAACGTCCTTGATGACACGCTCTTGCGTGCTGACCTGGGTGCCATCGTCGGTCGTGTGAATGGTAAAGTCGATCTCGACCGGTGCCTGCTTGTTGGTGATCTGGCCGATGGCCTTTGCCAGTCGCTGCTGCTTTTCCGACTGCGATTGCGTGGCCATGATTGCAGTGTTTCACGCTCGAGTGATCGTCGAGGCAGGTAAAGGGCTTTGCGCGGGGCGAGATGGGCCGATAGCTTCAGTTTTTCGGGGAGCACCAGTTCTTCTCTCGATGCTGCGTTCACGAGCTTGAGTGCGAGGTCCAGATCAGCTGCGAGGGAAGCAGTGGCCAAGACAGAACACACGATGGGAAAATCGCCGCAATTCAGAGATGTACGCTCAAGGCTGAACCTTTGTTTGCAGCGACTGTGCCTGGAAGACTTTGCACAGAAGACCGCCTTGTGGTGCTGATAGAGATTTCGAGAGCAAAGAGACGGGGCTGGTGAGCACTCCAAAGTTCCTTGTCGATCGTCTCGCCGCTTCTAGAGCAACGTAGGCGTCTCTGGTATGTGTACGAGAGTGATCCGAGTACAAATGCACGTTGTTAAGGGCACGGGCGATCGAACGGCGACTGTCTCCTGTCGAGCGGCGTTGATCAGCAAGAGTGCAGCTTTTCGAAGAGTCGTGAGCGGGTCGTAAAGATGGTGAGAGGCGCAAGTCGGAGGAAGCGATGAGAGACCACGACGAGCAGGAGGGGAAGGTGTGACGAGAGTGACGAGCAACAAAAACGAGCGAAGACGAGGAGCTGGCTCGGTTGCAGTGGTTGAGCGCGTGCGGGGGCAAGAACAAGCGCAAGGGCTACGACGCAGCGGCGTGTGACAGGAGAAGACAGACAGACAGACAGACGATCACACTTCAGGCAAGGGACTCTAGCCAGAAGAGCAACGTACAGTAGCTAGGTGACAGCGTTTGGCAGCGGGCAGGCACAGAGCAATCCCAGCAGATTGGCAAGAGGACCCGAGCCAAGGGCCAGCTCCCAGCAGCTGCGACGACGACAGCGCAGGGCCAGGCAGGAAGAAACGCTGCTGGCTTCTTACTGTACAGATGCACACACACACTCGCACACGCGCGCGACAGAGGCCAAAAGACCAGAGGGCGCGCACAGAGCCAGAGCGAGACTTTGGCTTGAAAATTGCAAGCACGACGACCAACGTACTTAGTGCAAGACACACACGTACTCACTCACTCAACTACTCGCAGGCGTGCCTGTGCACTCGCACTTGTCGCTCACAGAATCCAAGAAACTCACCGATGACCGGGTGCTTGCGTCCTGCTCAACTCGAACACCGCGCGCCTCGACGCCCTTGGTTGGAGAGACGGCCAATCCACACCACACAGCAGCAGCAGCAGCAGCAGCAGCAGCAAGCGCAGGCGCAAATTCAGTCCCTCGCCTTGACAGGTCGCACAGGTGAAACATGCACCTCGCCTCATACCCGCCGTTGCTGGCGCCTTCTTTTGTACAGAGGCCAGACCATTCTCTCACTTACACTTCGCTCTCGTCTTGCAATCTTTACTTCGTCCCACTTTGAACTATGTTTGCCGGGACAAGTTGCAGATATGAGCTTCAGCATTCTGATAGTCGTCTTGTAGTGTATCTGGCATGGACGAGCCAGCAACGATTAATTGAATAGCCCTGATTAGGGTGCAAAGCGCGCCATCGGAAGTTGATCCCCGATGGGCTCGTGCTTTTTGGTGCTTCTTCCGCTTCCTTTTTTTTCCATCTCGGTGTGCCAGCCGCAAGCAAAATTCCTTGGATTTGGTCTTTGAGAAGGTCTGACTACAACGTTTACTAGCTAATACACTCTGCATTCGCACAGGTGCGCCTCGAGCATCAATGGATCGACAGTCCCATGAGACAAAGAACGGATCAGCAGATCAGCCGCGAGCAAGCCGCTCTAGCCTACAAGTGCAGCCTGCAAACGCAAGCTGCAAGGCTTCGCATCTCCGATCCGTGATTTTGTCCATTTTTTTAGAGAGAGAGAGAGAGAGAGAGAGAGAGAGAGAGAAAGAGAGAGGGTAGGCGGATCGAATCAGAGCTTGCTACGGCGAGTTGCTTGCAAATGGCAGCGCGCCAGCGTGGCTACTTTTTCTCCGGCTCGGTCGAACCGAAACATTTCCTTCTACCGTACAGACCTGTCCGGTCCTTCACAGTACGGTGGCAGATGAGATGCAGCAAGAGGGATCGAAAGCCGGTCCAACACGGCGGTGATTTCATTCGGCTGATTCGCAAGGGTCTAAAATTCTGCGTGTTGGATTTTCGGCAATCCTTTGAGAGCTGTAGGAGTAAGAGGACGGGTTTTCGCGGCCCTGCCCACGCGACCAGCCGCCAGCAGGCATACAGTATTGTGCGAAGTGGGTGTGTATTGGGTAGTTGATTCATCAGCACGAGCCTCGTGTACGCAGCATAAGTTATGTGACGGTGTGACTTCTAGAATTGCAACAAGAAAACAAGAGAGAACAAGGCCGAGAGACGCGGGACAGACAGCGCCTCAATAGGTCGCAAGTCAGGGACGGATAAGAACGCAGGAGCAGCAAGACGATCAGATGCATGCAATGGACAAAAGAGTCGGGACGATGGCGGGTAGCAAAGGTGACAGATGGATGCGAATAAAGAAAAGGCAGCGAAGGGTTCAGGTCTGTGTAACCGTTTGTGGTGAGTGTCCATTTTCAGTAGAGGTGGAAAGTGAGAATACGTATAGTAGCTCTCAGGCTTTGTTCTCGTAGCTGCCCTCACCGCCGTGTTCAAAGGCCTGGGCAATGAGCTGGGAGACGGCGCCGAGATAGCCGTCGTTGGTCTCATTGCGGAAGAAGAAGAGGAGCGATTCGCTGAGGCGAAGAACCTCGTCCTTGGTCAGCGCGGGTCTGCCATCCGAATGGAGCTCAAAAAACCACTGGATGCTGGCCATGACATCGTCCTGGTTGAACATGACGCGGTCGAGGCCCGTGACAATGTCCTGCAGCGACAGACTGCCCCGCTTCTCCCGGTCCCAGTGTCGGAAGAGCCGTGCGACCGTCTCGTGTTCGGGGACCCGTCGCTCGACTCGCTCCTGGAAGCCGTTGGACACGACGTACTCGTCGCGCGCCCACGTTGCGATTTCGCCCAGCAGCAGCCGGAACGTCTTGAGGTCAATGCGCATCTCCTTGTAATCGTTGTGCGCCTCCTCGGCATTTGAAGTCGAGGCGGCATCTATGTTGCCACTGCTTGCAGCGCGCTCGCGGGCGAGCGCCTTCTCCATCACCTCCTTCGGATCGTTGGCCACGATCCCAGCCTTGCGATCGGTCTTGACATCGGCCGTGGCACCGGGAGCATGTCTTGCACGGTAGATGGCCTCCACCACCTGGTCGTAAATGAGACCGATCTGGTCTTTGGAGAAGCGACCATGGTCCTTGAGATTGCGGATGGCACTGCGCTTGGCAAAGAGCTCGATCTCTTGGACAATTTCTTGGCGGAAGCGCCGGCGCTCGCTCGCGATTGTCTCGTCGGTGATCGTGCCAAACTCGCGGAATGCAACCACCAGAAGCTCCTGGAAGTTGGTGATCTGACGATGGCGCGGATTGGGGCTGTTGGGATGCGCACTGTCGCCGAGCGACCGGAAGTAGCCCTTGATCAGGTTGATGAAGGCGCCGTCGTCGGTGGCCTGCAGCAGCTCCTCGCCGTTGATCTTGAGAATGGCGAGGCCGACCTGGAAGAGCACCTTGGGTCCCATGGCCATGACGCAGTCGACGATGCGGAAGGCAAAAATCATGGGCATCGAGTTGATGTAGAGCGACAGGAACCATGGCAGCGATGCTACACTCAGCTGGATGTCGGTGCGGACAAAGTGCTCGTGGATCATCGGCAGCGTTCGCTGCACCAGATTCTCGAACACCTTCTGGTCCAGCAGTGTGCCGGACATGGACTGGGTGTAGTAGCCAGGCAGGAGCCGCTCGCAGAGCGTGTCTAGCAACCAGAAACACTGCTCTTCGCTCATGTAGATCAGAATGGCAGCGACCACGATGTTCATAGCTTGACAGTAGCCCAGCTCGGGATTCTTCCAGCTGTAGGCTGTCAGCACGCGGCGCAGCGTTTCGATGCCCTCGGGTGTCTGGTAGGCCGGGTACTCTGGCAAGCTGCGATTTAGATCCTTCTCGATCTCTTCGGTGCTGTGGCTTGTCATTCCCTCGTAGCGCTTCAGGATGGCTTGATACTCGCCCGCATGAGCAAAGCGATCGTAGATGGAACCGCTCGTGAGCTCCCAGATCTCACCTCGTAGACGGTTTGGCAGGCCGACCTGCACCAGCCGCAGGAATTGCGGATAGCGCAGTAGCGTGAGATTGCGACCGTGTGCCTTGAAGTAGTCGCGCCACAGCTTGAGCTTGCTCTTCTCGCGGAGCTTGCGTGCATCACCGGGAAAGCCAAACGTGGCGCCGAGACCCGCCTCGTATTTGGGCTTTTCCTTGTCGCCGCTGCCTGTTGTTGCGAGTGTCTCTGTCGCTGCGCCGATTTGTGCGGATTCCACCCCTGCGGTCTTTGCATCGGCACTGGCGCTGGAGTCCTTGGCTTTATCTGATAGTCCCTTATCTGACTCGCCAGCCTCGTTCGCGGGCGTATCTGCCTTGTCCTTACCGTCCGATGCAGGTTCTTCGGAGATGAGGAACTCGCTATAGCAGCCAGCCAGGAAAGGCTTGAGCAGCTTCATATTGCCAAGCTGCGCGCGCAGCTGATCGCGGAGGATCCCACAGAACTGTTCGCATGTCGGACGTAATGCGTTGAGCTGGAGGATGATCTTCATGCCGTGCCATACGACGATGCTAAGGGCAAAGACAGTGCCCTTGGTGTTGAGCCGTTCCACTCGGCGAACGCACCAGAGCGGGAGATTCATGCGGCAGCTTCGGCCGTGGTCGCCCTGACTGGCAAAGCACAGGAATGACTGGGTCAGGGTGAGGCGGCCGGCATACACCTGGTCCTCCTGCAGGCCATCCTTGTTTGCGGCGGAGAGTGAGAGTACCGTGGATGTGATCTCGGCCTCTGGAATGGGGGCCTCGCTCGTTGGAAGCGAAAAGGCATGTGCGAACAGCTGCGTCCTTGTGGGTGAGCGGTAGTCCCGCAGCGAATGTGCTATCGTGGACATCTCTTATCTGTTAATCCGGGATGCCGAGATCGTACCGTCCTTAGTGAGTATTCGCCTCGCCAGGTCGCCAATCGAGCAATGGAGGATCTTTGTTGCCTATGGTGAGAAGCTGTGTTGATCAGGACGGTGTCAGACCCGGTTACTGAACAGGTATAGGCTTGGGATGTTGGAGTGATATGCCCCGATCCGTTGCGAGACTAAGGACCGTGATGCGTGAAAAGTGTGCCAAATGCAAATGATGTGGAAGGCGAATGAGTGTATTGAGACAATCGGCTGGCGTAGTCGAGTGACGTTGAGCGAGAAGAGAGCTGCGATACCACTAGCTGTGAGTGTGCAATGCAGATTCAAGGTGGGGTGCGGCCCTTCCGAGCATAGCCAAAGTGTTGGGATGATGTGCCAGAATGCAGGGTCAGCGCGAGGATTAAAGGCTGCGTGCAGAGACAACCGTGCGCGAACCGAATCGTGGGGGTTACGATACAGCTCAGAGAAACGATAAATCGAGTGATCTAACATTCAGGTCAGCGGCTACACCTCTCCCTTCGACCAGCGGTAATCGATGGACAGCGGTGGTCATCTTGGTGACTCTAAATGGTGAAAGAGCTCAGACATAGACACAGATATGCTCGAATATGCCTGTTACATGCGTGATACAAGAGAGATAGAGATAGGAGGGGTATAGGCGCAGGTAGATTTGCGGTCTGCAGGACGACGACGATGCGTGGGTGTTCGTCTCTTTAGCGATGGCCGCGCTCCTTTTGGTCAAAGTACTGTAGGGAACGAGAAGAAAGTAGCAAACGTGAGGGTGTCAGTCTTTGTGACCTTTAGCAGTCCCGGCGTGGAGAGACATGGTGATGTGAATCCGGCTCTGCGTACCTCGTCCAGCAGCGCAAAGAAGGCCAACTTGTCTTCGTGCGTGAACTTGGAAAACTCAAAGTGGCTGGGTCCCTGTGTAGCCGGGTAAGCATGATCATATGTGCTGCCAGCGGCCTCGGCGTGAACAGGTGGATAGGGTGGGGGCGGGTGGTTTATGCCCTCTTCGTTCTGCATGCGAGGTGGGAGAGGCGGGTTCGCATATGACGATGTTGGTGTGGCTGCAGCGGTCGAGGAGGTGTTTCTGCGAATCGGTGGGGGCGGTGGTGCGCCCTTGTTCATGATGCCAGGTGGTGCAGGGGGTGGCACACGCGAGCGATCAGGTACGACCGTGGTCGAGGTAGGATAGGCGCTGCTGACATTGGCTCCGGCTGCGCCCGGCTCGACACCGGAATGTCTCGACTCGACGTCCCGCTCCCATCTTGGATTCTGGCCCTTGAGCATGTTGATGCGATCCTGGAAGCCCACCTTGTTGCCTGAGGATCCGGTAGCGACGTTGGCCTCCTTCTGCTGGCGCACTTTTTTCATTGCATCTTCTCCAAAGTCGTCGAGCTTCTTGTTGAAGTCCTTGCGCCAGTCGTCCCACGGCATGATGTGTTGCGCCTCCGGCCCTGGTCAGTGTCAAGATTGAGAGCGATGTGTGTGGTGCTTGGCTATGTTGTAGCCGAGGCAATTGGGTAAAGTGGGCAGTAGTTGGAGCATCCGCGAGCTTAAAGAGGAGATATGCAAGTACTGATTTTGTAGAGTGCATTGCGGAACTGCAGGCTCGACGGAGCCGGGGACGTGCGCCTTTGCAGTATGCCCAGCCAAAGGTCGCGACGGGGCAAAACCAGTCTGCTTGGCAAGGCTGCGCGGTGCCCGTGCCTGATGTGGAGTTCTGGAGCGGAATCTCATATGATCAGACATTGTATTTGCATTATATATGCAGCATCAGGATGCACAAAACATGAGCGGGCCAATCGTATAGTGGCTTATTATGCTGTCTTAGGGCTTCTTCGAGTTCATTCGAACTTGATGCACTAAGTTGACAGAGGTCCCCGGTTCGATTCCGGGTTGGCCCCCTTTTTTTGCGTTTTTTCTTCTGTATTTCACATCCTCATATTTTCCGTTTTCAACACCAGTTGTTTTTGTCTAAAGCTCTTAGACATGGCGGGTCTCGTCAGAACTCCGCTCATACTCTGTATAAGATATGCTTGCTGTGGCATAACTCTCGCAGCAAGGCCAACACGGAAATTGCAAGGCTGATAGCAAAAGAGAGGATCGTGGTTCAGGAAGGTGAGACGACCGGGCCAAAACGAGCGATCCGATCGGGCAAATCGGGTAAAGCCAGCGCGATAGGCTAGCTCGGAACCTTGGATCTGTCAGATCAAATGCCGCACATTGTGAGGCTGTATTTTTTGGATTAAGCGAAGCCAAGATGTCCAACAAGGCGGCTGGCTGGCTACACCGAGAAATCGTGGGCAGATGCCACGCGAGAGGCAGGCAAGTCGGCTGCACGACGAACTTTCGAGGAATGTCAACCGTGGCCTCGCGAACCGCACCTGGCGAGAGCGAAACATCGCTACCTCTGTGTATGCATCACCCAGCGCAACGATACGATGGCCCATATCACAACGAAAACATGTCGTCCGCCGAACATGTCTCCGTCAGACTGCTGCAGATGAGAAGAATCAAATCACACCCGCGAGAGACGGAGAGAACAATTAATCTCTGGACCACTTAGGCGCGGCCACCCGCTTCGTTCCTGATCGCCGCTCTTAGCTGCTTTCGGCTCCAAGCCGATCTTGGAGCTTCCGGAGAGAGAGCACGGGGGATGTGACGGTCAATGTGCGGAAACCAAGCGAGCAGCACATCCGCAGGCTTAGAAGTTTCTCTCGACCCACTTCGCCGACGGCAGCCATTTCGATCGACCCTGGACTGTCCATCATGCACTCACCTCCATGCAGATAAGGGCTGTTGCTGAGCAGCGAGAACAGGATCATGTTTCCACAGTGGCGCTCAGCATATCGATCGAACCCCCCTATGCGAATTCTGTTTCTCCAAGATGCGAGTGTTCGCTTGTTCCTGGCGAAACCAAAATGTCAACATCGTCCTCCGCTTTTAGACATCTCTGGCGGCTCCGCACCATCTCGCTTCTCTTTTCCCTAATCACCGTCCAGCGCGATTGCGACGTAACCTGCCTGACTGACAGCTTGTATGCAGGAAGGTCTACCTGCGGAGAACGATTACGACCCTCTTTCCCCCGCTACTAAATGTCGCCACCTGAAGCCTGTAGTGACTGGCATCTCTTCGTTCAAGAGGTTGAGATCCGTGCTGCCGGTCCGGGTGGCGTCTGAGCCCACAAACAATGCGAAGGTTCCGTCCGTGTCTAAGGGGACAAGTTTCCGGCTTTGGACATGCGTCTGAAGGGATTGCTGAAGATGGTAGCAGGGCGAAGGATGTATATAGTCACAGCAACTGCATACACAAGGTCTCACGAGATCATCTCCCGCCCCTTCTTTTCTTTCTACCCTCCTAACCCTCAGCCTCAATTCCCGCCTCCCTCGCCTCCTACCATCATCCTTGCACATCTCAACATAGACGCCATCAGATTTGTTGGATCCCCAAAGCCCTTCTGAATAGTGAAACACAACTCTCAACAACTCACGCCCTCTGACATTCAAAGATGAAGACCGCCATCGCTGTTGCTGTGGCCGCAGTGGCCCTTTCCAGCTATGGATCCATGGCTGCCCCCGTCGAGAAGCGTCTGTGAGTAGCAAGCGTCAATGCCAACGGTACTCTCATTTCCACAGATGACGAAGTGATTGCTGACACGGCTACCTGTTTTCCTCGGATGCTTGATCTCTCATATTTGCACCGCCACTTTCAGCTTCATGGCTATTTCGCTGGATGCTCAACCATCGCTGCCCGCTGCGCCGTCGCTTCCGACGCCTGCGCTCAACCTGGGCGACCTTGTGCCCTCTCCTCCTCCCGCAGTCGAGGGTCTTGTCTCGACAATCACCAGCGTGATCGGTGACTTGACTACGCTCATCCCGACCACGATCCCGACGGCTCTGCCTACCCCCACACTTCCGATTGCCATTCCCACCGAGACTCCGGACGTGAGCAACGTGATCGGTGCACTGGTGCAGAACGCGATGAAGGCGTTCCCGTCGATTCTGCTCGAGAACCTGTCCAACGTTCAGCAGATGGTCGACTCTGCCACCGCTGCTGCTGCTGCCGCTGCTGCTCATGCCACCGAGGTGACTTACACCGACGAACTTGGCAAGATCTGCACCAAGACCATTACTCCCGAGGCTGTTGCTGTGCCCACCGAGGGCGTCATCAACCCGCTCACGCTTGTGCCCTCGCCCCTCCCGACCAACGCTGAGGGCGTGGTGTCGGTCGTCACGTCGATTATCGACGGCGTTACCAAGGTGCTCCCTGCTCCTCCGGCTCTGCCGACCGACATGCTCCCGCTTCTGTCCGGAATGCAACTCCCCTCAGCCGACTTGCCCGGCCTTCTTGGAAACAAGCAGGACGCTTGCCTCAAGGACAGCTCTGGCAACATGATTGGATCCTGCGGTGACGGTCTCGTGCTCAAGGACGCCGAGACCATCTCGATCTGAGCGTCGCTGACTCTGACAGTGCCGACTCGACATCCCTGAATCCCCCCGCGGAAGTGCTCTGCAGCCAATACCAGCTTGATTGAAACGTGCACGCGGATTGCCGACACCACATTTCTATACCCGGACTGCAGTGACAGGCCAACACACACTCGAGCGATCGATTGGACGACGATCTCGCTGCTCATCGACTTGCGCTTTCTCAAAAGCGGACCCCCACACTCTTTTGTCCTGCCTCCCCGCCCTATATCCCGGATAGGGACAAGGCCTGAAGCCTCCTCATATTACGCCTTTCTTGATTGTACAGATCTGTGCCCTTTGATCACGTTCAGTTCCACTAGCTCTCGCCAACCGACGGGTCTGAACTTGCTAATCCACCCGCCTGGTTTATCCAACGAGCCTTCACTTCCGGTTTCTGTGCTTTTCTGCCACCTCCAATTCCAGCTTCTTTGTCATGGCCGTTTGAAGATGCAGTGGTGCTGTTGTAGAAGAAGCGTGATCCGTCGGAATCCTTCCTGCCCCGTCAGCATCGGGATTGAAGCGACGGTCGAAAATAGAGACCGACGTTAGATCGCAGTATGCAACGTACGCCGATAACAAAGGGCTGCAATGCGGGCGTGTTGAAGTAGAGAGTATAGCCGGCTTGGTCTTGAGAGGTAGGAGCAGCAGAACAGCACTGCACGAGTGTCATTTGACTTTGAAATTTACCCCACAAAGATTTGGCTTTGGTTGCAAGCCCACACCGTCGGATTAGCAGACGCGAAAGCATGTATCATGCGGTAATGGCCACACTCGATCGAAATCTATCGATACGGGATAAGCTCTGACTCTCGAGTGCAAGCCATATGCCTGGTCTTTGGAATCGCAGACAAGGTTGCTGCATGTACCATGCGTGATGCTAATCAATGTGCTCGAGATAGCGGCGGTCCCCCCCTTTGCGCTGGAGCTGGCGAAGTGCAACGAGTAGGACGGTGCTGCGGGCAAAGAAGTCCGGTGACACGGAGGTCGATATCCGACCAGGCCTGGCTGGGTATTTTGTGCTACAGAAATTAATTTTGCACAGAACAATAATACAGCTAGAACTGGAGTCCAGTACTGTACAATACTGTAGTTGGCTGACCGGAAAACGCGCTCTTGTTGGTCGCTGTCGCTGTGGCTGGTGCTGCTGCTGGTGCGGCTGGTGCTGGTGCTGCTGCTGTGTCCAAAAGGTCAAAAATCCCAACGGCTCGTTTAGTGGCCGGTGCTTCGGAAGACAAAGATGCCGTGTCTGCTCGTCTGCCCGCGTGGTGCCCAAACGTTGAGGTTCCTCGGCCCGTCGTGGTTCTGTACGGTACAGTACAATCATCATCTTTCTGGTTTTGCTCGGCTGGCCGGCAAATGGCTACAGTACGGCTTGGTCTCGTTCAACACTGCTCAGCTGCTTGAAGCGCAAGAGCTCCCTGTCCATGCAGCACGGCCTCATCATTACTGCCGCCCAAGACAATCCAAAATGCGGGGTCGCTCCTCTTTTTCTTGTCTTGGACAAAGTGAACTATCGAAACTTGAGCAATACAGTGCCTTGGCCTTTCTCGGCTCGAGTTGCTGTACCCTACTAAACTGCGCTGTATTATAGTGAGAGTTGCACTGATTGGTTCTCTTTCTCGAGCTGGGCTTTTGTGCTTCGGCAGACTTTGTGCCGCAGACCGCAAAATTGCTTGTCCGAAGTACCGGCAGCTGCTCCACCACTTCAACCGGAAGCTGACCCTGGATTGCTACCCAGTACTGTACTGTACAGTACAGTGTTGTACAGTACGGCCCGTGTGCTTGTGTCACCGGCCGCCCGGCTTCTTGCTTCCCCCCTGGCCCCCCCACAAATCTCGTCTGCCTCCCTTCTCGGTCGTGATCCTCGGCATTTCCGTATGTGACGGGGTTGGCCCCGGCTTTGCGATCCAGATACAAGTTGTGTTGTCTGGGCCCTCCTTCGTCCCCGCAATTCACTCATCTGACCTACAATACAGTACACGACCGAGGCTGGCCGATTGGACTTTTGTGAATTGATTCACCTTCATCATACTGCACGCCTCCTCTCTCGACCATCACCACTGTAGGCGCCACTCCTTTTACGTTCATCACCGACGCCGAGACGGAACGCCATCCCTACCTCAATCAATCTAGTGCCCCGAACCACGCCGTGCGTATCTCTGAGATACAGACACAGACACAGGCCTCGCATCTACATCGATCGCACAGCCTACACATGAGTGCGCCAGCATCGTCCAGCGGCGCCGCTGCCGCCTCAAGCTCCGGCATCAAGAAACCCTTCGACGACTTCAAGGGCGACGTGGCCCTCGACAAACTCGTGCCCCTCGACCGCGTAGACGAAGCCCTCAACGTCCCCGGAAGCCCCTTTGAGCGTGAAGTTCGCTTCATCAACGGCCGTGTCACCCATGTCTGGAAAAACCTCATTCCCTCCTTGCGCGACCTCTGGCTCTTTGGTGTTCAGGTAAGTTCTCACCCGTGCCGCAATCTCCATGCTCCACTCGGCGTCACTGTGCCTCTGACGGATCACCCGTGCGGAAACGGCCACCTCGGATCACATCCGTACTTGATTTCATTTGACTGACGCTGGGGAACTCGCCAACCATCTTTCATTTTTGCAACAACGTGGCTTTT
The DNA here is from genome assembly GCA_003144125.1 of Testicularia cyperi. NCBI lineage: Eukaryota > Fungi > Basidiomycota > Ustilaginomycetes > Ustilaginales > Anthracoideaceae > Testicularia > Testicularia cyperi. Next base: position 162,887 of record KZ819191.1, read on the forward strand.
GCTCACTTTCTCTTGGCATGTCGTCGGTCAATTTTCGGCTTTTACGATTCCTCATTTACCCGCTCTGCCTGGCAAATGTCTGGCTGCGTAATCCCGCTCGTCTGGCAACAGACACACGGCCCTCGACCCTTCATCGTGGCCGAGGGAGAGGTGCACACCTACCAGCAGGTGCACGAGCGCGTGCTGACGGTGGCACACTGGCTCTCGCACGAGTTCAAGGTGGGCAAGGGCGATCGTGTGGCTGTGGTGGGACGCAACCATGTCGAGTTTGTGGTGGGCTTTTTTGCAGTTGGTGTTATCGGCGCGGTTCCGGCGCTGGTCAATGCTTTCCTGCCTGATCAGTCGATCTACGAGTGTATCCGCGACGTCGGATGCAAGGCAGCCCTCTTTGACGTAGAGCGGTTCCGACGCCTGCGAAAGGGCGAAACGGATTTCATTGCAAAGCTGTTCGGGCCTGCTACCAAGGACTGCGTCGACGACTTCAACTGCACCCCAGGTGCCCACAGCGGGCTGTCCGGTGTCGCCGTGTTCCCGCGCGCGTTTGAAGGCATCGTGCCTGCAGACAAGCGCGAGTGGTCCAACGGCCGAGCCGGCGCACACGTGTTCGATGCCGACGAACTGGCCCGCAAGTACGCCTCGTCGGCGCCGCACCAGGTGCCCAAGGTCCAAGTCGTGCCCGAAGACATCTGCTGCATTCTCTACACCTCCGGCACCACCGGCCGTCCAAAAGGTGTCGCCTCCACCCAGCGACAGTTCCTCTCGGCAGGCTCCAACAGTGGATTTGGTGCTGCGCGTGCCTATGTGCGTCGTGGCAAGGCTCCGCCCGTGCCCAGCCCGGAGGACGAGCAGTCGTCTGGCATCCTCCTCATTCCGCTCTTCCACTCGACGGGTATCCAGAGTGGTCTCTGCCCGAGTGTGGCGCGAGGTACCAAGATCTGCCTCATGCCCAAGTACGACGTAGATGCTGCGGCCAAGATGATCCAGGAGCACGAGGTGCAGACCGTGGTCGGCATCGGCTTCATGGTTCGAGAGCTCATGCTCAGCAAGCACAACATGCCTTCGCTCCAGTACGTCTCGCACGGCGGAAGCTCGAGTGCCACCGAACTGCCAGAGGAGACGCGTGCCAAGAACCCAATGATGCTCGTAGGCCAGGGCTACGGAAGCACCGAGACCAACGGCGTCGCCACCGCACTCGCCGGTGACGACTACATCCTCCGACCCAGCTCGGCAGGTCGTGCACCCCCCACCATCGAGATCCGAATCATGGACCCAGACACATTGACCGAAGTCAAGACCGGCCAAGTCGGCGAGATCTGGGTCAAGAGCCCCGCCATCGCGCTCGGCTACTGGGGCAAGAAGAAGGCCACCGAAGAGGCTTTTACCCAGGACGGATACTTCCGAACCGGAGACCTCGGACGAATCGACTCGGACAAGTTTGTCTACATCATGGACCGCTCCAAACACATCATTATCCGCGGCGGTGAAAACATCTCGGGCACCGAGGTCGAGTCGGGCGTCTACCAAGAGCGTCGTATCATCGACTGCGCCGCGGTGCCCCTGCCCGACGAACGACTGGGTGAACGCGTTGCCGTCGTCTGCATCCCGCATCCTGACTACATGAAGACAAACCGTCCCACAGTCAAAGACATCCTCGAAAAGGCGTCCAAGGTCCTCGCCAAACACGAGGTACCCGAGTTTGTCTGGATCCGTGACGAACCGCTGGAGCGAAACGCAAACGGCAAGGTGGACAAGGCCATCGTCAAGGAGGCAGTCCGCAAAAAGTTCCTCGAGGAGTCTGCACAGAGCCTCAAGAGCAAGATGTAAACGGCTAGACTTTTTTTTCTCCTTTACCCCTTCGGAACTGTAGATATTTCCACCATCATTGAATGGGAATCTCTGAAAGGACTAGCATCGCACTCAGCAGAGCCTGTGAGAAACCCTGTATTGGCGCCCTGTAGGCCAGAAGAATGTGACAGAATGTGGATGAGTGTGTCTTGATGCGGTACAATTACAGATTGTCTGAGTACAAGTGTGAGGCGTTCTAGCGGGCTAATGGTTACGGCTGCCAGATTACAGAGAAAGGGCCGTCAGAGTGTTGTTTCAAGGTCATTGTCGATATCGACGCTTTCCGGGTCGTCGAGGTAATCCGTCTGGTCCACCGTCTTGCCCGTCATGGCCTGGACCAGTGTCTTGGTGCGATCGCGCACGGCAAGTTCCATCTCGTTGTGAAGGACTGAGCAGGCCTGAATGGCAAGCTTGAAGATCTGCTCGAATCGTTCAACGTGCAACCGAGTCTCTAGAGATGCCAGCGTCACTTGACCAGTCCGTGGCAGAACCGCTACGGTGAGATGCGGCAGATCCGACTCTTCCGTATTGCTGAGATCCAAGAGTGGGGACGTCGAGTGGATTCCACACGATACAGCCGCAACAAAGTCCTGCATGGCAATTCCGGCATCCAATAGCGCTAATGTCGAAGCGTTAATAGCTGCGGGCAGTACACCTGTGTGCAAATGGAAGAGAAGATCGAAGCAGGCGCAATCCAGTCAGTACTGAACAGTTCGAGACCGAGTCCAAGACTGCACAGCGAAGGACGTGCACAATCTGCGGTACAGAACTTACCTCCGTCTTGTTGATGGACCTGGACAAAGATATCGATCTGAGAGCGTGGATAGAGAGCGGTGTTGATGACTGGTTCAAACGTCGACTTGATGGCGCTTGCAAACTCAACTAGGCGACGGTCGCCGCGATTCCTCCTTTGCCGTTGCATGGATCCCCATGGAGCTAGCGAGACCTCGACATTGATGCTGGCGCGGTCATGTTGAATGTTGGCAGAGGAGCGGGCTTCGATTGGACCGAATACTGTTGCCGACACCACCGTGAGGCCTTGTGTGATCTGAGCGGCTCCGTCAGCCTGTCGGTCCGTGGCTCCACCTAGTCGAATCGCAATTGATCGTAACTCGTACTGCTTTCGCCCGTCAACCCGGAAGCCGCCAGCATTGAGCAATTCGACCCTCGACTGCAGGTGGTAATTGTTGATACGAAAGACATAGTCATGGACAGAAAATGCCACAGTCAGTGAATGGTGAGAACGGAATCAGTAACGAAGTGATTAGCACGCTAGCGGCAGCACCATGCTCTCAGAGGAGCACCGAGTTAGACAGACTTACCATGATATGCGATCTTTGATCAATATCTTGCAAAGAAGGCTACGGAAGCTATTTGGAAGCTTGATGCAGGCAATGAAGGCCGAGATCGAGGAGAGAAAGCAGTCTAGAAGGGCCTCCAGTGCAATAGAGCTGCCCAAGAGAGTGTGTGTGCGGTCAAGATGGAAGCCAGGCGGCCAAAAAATCTGGAAATGTGGAATTTCTGACACCGTACGGACATAGAAAGGCAACGATCGGGACGGACCCGATCCTTCCTCCACAGCCGATGCATCGCGTCCCTTCATCCAGTCGCGCATTTGTGACGCTGCTGCAACTGACAGACCAACACAACACTTGGGGCCAAGCACACCAGTCACGCTCGCAACCATCGCTTTCACATCACCTTCGGAGCGTCAGGGCTCTTCAACGGCCTACCTCTCTTTGCGGCTGAGCCATGTCACTGACGCAGGCATGGAAGCACGCACTGTCCACATTCACCGGCTCCTCTGATCTAGCAGGCCAGCCACGGAACGCTGGCAACACTCATGTCCATAACGGCGATGGCTTTCTGCATTCAACACGAGCCTGGTCGACACTCTCAAAACACATCACGCCGACTCAGCCAGGCCAATGTCGCTACTATGCGCACGACTCAGCCACTTTCTCGCTAAACGACGACGCACGCGGAGCGCTCCAGTACCTGCTGGAGCTGGACCGCCATTCCTCGTCCAGCTCCAAGCTTGGTCTAGAAACACCAAGTCCTGTTCTCATCGCTCTGTGCTCCGAGTATATCGACAGCTGCCATGCTAGCTTCGATGCTGTCTACTCCGACCTCGCAAATGGCATCGACCCGCTGCAGACGATCCTCATTAGCGTCTCGAGCTGGTTCCACGTGTGGCTCTCCCCGTTTGCTCCTGGTGCGATATTCGAACACCTTCAAGACGGTGCTGAGCTCTTACTATGGATGCAATCACGCCTTCGATCTTTGATTGACCGCCGTCTTGTCGAGGCACTGCGTTTTCAGCTACAGCTCCTGATTACTTCATCCTTAGCTGATGGTACAAGTGCCGCTCATCCCGCCCTCGGAACTCTCGAGTCAGTTGGTCTGACGTCGGTTGCACTCTCCCTGCTCACCGACGTTGTGAACAATGAAATATCACGAAAAGTGCGCGCTGTGGTTGACGTGCAGGATGTGCAGGACCAAGACGAAGTCTTGAGCACCGAGGAGGCGGCTCGACCGGTACTTAAACGCTGGCTTGACGACGAAATCAAGCCGCGCTACTCTGCCATCCGAGAGATATGTAGTAGTGGTGGGCGCACGTCGTCATCTACGGCAGTGGGCCAAGGAAACAGCGACACGATGGTCGACGAAGCGATGGAAGCGATGCTCGACACGATTCACAGCGGCATCGACCGCGACGAGATATCTGATGAAGCGACCTGGGAATCTCGTCTGGACTTCCAGCTGGACAAGACGCTGTGTTTCACTCGCGCTGAGCAGCTCTTCGATCTCGTTGCACTCTACCCGGACTCAATTGGCGGTCTAGAAGATCTCAAGGCCAGCCTCGCAAGCACAGGAGAGCGCGTCATGGTATCGTCGCGTCTGTTGGCTTCGCTACGATCCCGCCTGCTGCATCCGGGTGCACACACGCGCGACATCATCCAGATGTATGTGCACATGGTGCGGGCCCTCCGTTCTGTCGACGCTTCCGGCATCGTCCTTTCTCGCGTCGTGTCTCCTCTGAGGCGATATCTACGTGCGCGAAAGGACACTGTACCCGTGATTGTATCCTCCATGCTTGGCGACGATCCCAATTTTACGCTGCTCAAGGACGAGCTCGAGCAGGCAGACGAGGCCGAGCGCGCCGCCGACGAGCAGGCTGCTGCTGCTACCCACTCGACTGGCGGCGCTGCAGGGAGTCGCCGTCGTCGCCGACCGCGACGGTCGTTACAGGCCCGTAAGACACGCAAAGCCGCAAATGGAAGAGGCTCAGGCGGGGCGCTCTCGGACAGCGACTCGTCCGACGAGGATTGGGGCGACCCTGACTGGGTACCCAAGCCAGTCGAGGCGGGACGGGCCTATCGACAGACGCGGTCGAAGGACATTATCACGATGCTGATCAGTATCTTTGACGACCGCAGTGGATTCATCTCGGCGTTGGAAAAGAGTATGGCGGATCAGCTCATCAAGGTACGTGGCTATCGTGCCATGAACGAGTATCGCAACAACATGGTTCTCAAGAAGCGCTTTGGAGAGCGCAACATGGGCAGATGCGATGTCATGCTTGGCGACGTGACCGACTCTCGTCGTATCGATGCAGAGGTACATTCCCGACTTGTCAAGGAGCATCAGAAACAGCAGGCGCAGCCGAAACACATCGATCAACAACAGGCGCAGGAAGAAGCAGCCGTGCGCGGCATGGTCAACAAACTCCATCCTCTGATTGTGTCACGACAGTTTTGGCCCGACATTGTGACGACGGCTGCCTCGGACACACCGGCTGGCGGAGGCGGTTCGAGCGTGTCCGCCTCAAACGGCGTTGCAGGTACAGCCGGCACAGGCCCGTCGCAGTTCACCCTGCCGGCCATGTTCCGTTCGGCACTAGACAGGTACGGGTCGTCGTACCGTCAGACGAAAGCGATGAGAAGACTCGAGTGGCTGCCGCAGCTCGGCTCACTGGAGATGGAGGTGGAGCTCGACTCGGGCGAGTCCGTTGCAGTCGATTGCACGCTCCTGCAGGCCTCGGTGCTGGAACTCATCAGCCGCGTCGAGCCTGTGCCACCATCTCAGGACAGGATTGTCACCTTGACCGCCGTCATGGATCATCTCAACCTCCAGCTGGAAAAAGACGCTCGCGACTCTCTCCAATTCTGGGCCCATGTCGGGATCCTCGATCCACTGCCCATTCAAGACACCTTTGCTGTGCGGTCGAGTCTTCCGATCGAAGCCTCTTCTACATAAGACACTGCCACTTGCAATGATTCAGACGGTTCCGTTCTGGGAAAAAGAGATGTAATTAACTGAGTTCACAAGCGAGTCGAAGATCTCGAGTATTCGTGGCTATGCGAACAATGAGGTATTTGAATCTTGAGATGAAGGCTCTATCTAGTCCTTCTTGAGTTCGCGACGGATGACCATGGTAGCGCCTGGTTGCTGGTCGTCTTCGCCGCCAAGGGCCTCGGTGACGCTAAAGGGGATATCTGAGGGGAGGGAGGCGAGGTCTACGGCAGCTGCGCCCTTGGCTTGTGCGCTGTCAGCGGTGGGGGTTCGGACGACAAAGACTTCGAGGCCGTCACCGACCTCGATGTGGCGTTCGGTGGCGGATGTGAAGGAGTCGATGACGATCTTGAGGACTTCCTGGAGACTCATTGTTCCCGGAGTTGGGACTTTGTGTTCGGGGGTGGATTGCTGGTTTCTGAACATGATCTGGGAGTCAAAGAACGGTTGGATGAGGGACTGAGCTGCGCCTGCCGCGCGGCAGAACTCGCGTTCGTAGCTTCCTACGGGATCGAACGAGTAGACTGCGCCCTTTCCTTGTTCGTCGAGGCCTCCGAGGATGTTGTAGACGTAGTAGGGGAAGAAGCGTTTGCCGTAGAGCATGGTGGAGATCATTCTGGCGATGGAGTGCAGGGGCATGGAACGACCGTGTGCATGTCGGTACATTTCCAATCGCTGACGCACACGCGACACGAGCGCTTCGGCATCGGCAGCAAAACCGTTGGTTGCAAGCGTCGCCTTGTCGTTGAGTCGGAACACCTTGGGCTTGTATCGGGTCTGGATGTTGTAGCCAGTGCTCTGACGGGTATCGGATGCAATCACGCAAAAGTCGGAGCCACACACGGCGGCGATACTGCCACCGTTGGAGTCGTACGGAGAGAACTGGTGACCAACCATGTGGTCTTTGGGAGCAGCTGTCGCCGCCGGACCCCGTGACGAGCCAGGGTAGGATCCAAAGAGAGACATGTTGATGCCTCGGATGCAGGTGGAGGAAAAAGTTGGGTGTGCACCTGGCCGCGAGTTGCGTCAATTGCTGTATTTCTGGTAAAGTCGTCGAGCTTATGGAGATCTGAGTATTTCAGAAGGAGGTGATGTGATTAGCTTGGTCGAGATGAGAGGGATGATGTTGAATTGAGCTGCGTCTAGGAGTGGTGCAGTGAGCCAGGTCCATGAAAGTGGAGAAGTGTGTGCGTGTGTGTATGTGTGTGTGTGTGTGAGCTGCCGCGTAGACGGCGTCGTCGTCAGCTTCTGCGCTGCCAAAGAGACCGACACGCTGCTCCAAAGCTCCTCCGCCCATCCTCCCTCCTCTCAGCCGCACAGACCGATCAGATTTTGAAATAAATTCTAGGAGCAGGTCTAACATTGATTTGGGATCTAACAGTTTCTACCGCATCCTGATCTTACGATGCTGTCACTCTTCAATCACGTTGCTTATCCTCTTGGTATGTTTGTTGATGCCTAAACACATGCTGCAATTCTACAGGTATACAGCATCATCGCCCGGGCGTGCAAATTTGCAAGTTTGGTTGTCTAGGCAGCGCGTACAAGACCCTCGATGATGGCCTCCATGAGCAAGAGGTAGCGTTCGACTTTGACCGTGTCCCACAATACCGTGTCATGGCCGAGCTCGAGGTGAAGGCGGCCACGGAATGTGAAGGCCGTGCCGAACGCCTCGCCGGATCGTGTCCGGACGCCAAACATGACGCCCGACTCGAGCGTCAAAGTGTCGATACGGTCGTCTGTGGACTGCTCGCTAGCCTCTCCCGTGCCGAGTGGCGGCAGCGGAAGCGTTGCTGGCAGAATGTGGTCGAGCAGACCAACCATGCTGAAGTTGAGAGATGACCCGGGTCCTTGCATGTTCTTCTTGATCTGACCGGGTCTACGTTCGTCAGCGCCGAGGCCGTCCGCATCTGTCTCCTCTCTATCGTCATCATCGTCAACCGGCACCTGGAAGACGTCCTGGACACCGTGTTGGCGGAACTTGTTTTCCCTTTGCAGAGCACTCAGGAATCCGTCAGCACACATGAGCTGCGGCTGTGTGAACATGGCATCGAATTGCCGCTGGACGTGCCGACCCCCGTTCCACAGTAGCGCAGCCTGGGCTGCAGAAAGCCGTCTTGCCACTTCCATGTCTGTTGTTGGCAGCGAAAACACGTCGGGAGCAGGCAATGAAACACCACCGAAACCCAAGCGCACTGCAAGCTGCGAGGGCTGTGCGGTGCTTGGTGAGACAGGCGCCTGGGAGTCGAATACTGGGGAGACGGGATCGAGGTACTTGCGGATCGAAAAGGGGAAGCCCATCACGGTCTCGGTAGGCCTTTGCACAGGCGAAGCAGACGATTGACTCGACACGTCCTCCCGTTCCAGAGTATTGAGCGCGTAGGCAGAGACGGCATACGTCAGCGAGCCAAGTCGCACACCTTTGCGCTTGCTGATTTTGGTGAGAGCCGCCGTGGTTTCTTTCGAAAGTGCCACGAGCGACCACTTGGTCAGCGAGCCCCACCACGGCATCTCTGCCGTGCCTTCCGAACGCTGCGCCTTGAACTCGGTCAAAACCGGTTCTACCATCCGCGCTGCACGTGTCGCAGCGATAGTTCTACGGATGGCCCAGAACCAGCGCAATCGCGCTCTGCGTGATGATGCCGACAAGTTCGGAACAGCTTGGAGCTGATCCGGATACGACGATTCGATGCACGGCGGGAGTAGTGGCTCTATCTCGCTCAGCTTGAGAGTGTCATCGGCCGTTTCAGTCAGCTTTGAGCGAGGCTTGAACAGACCGGTAGCGACGGCGTGCTGCATTTCGAAGTTGATGGTCACATGTTCGGCAAGTGTAGCACCTTCTATCTGCTTGTCGCTGTCTTGTCGATGAAGGAGCTCTGGCATGCGATCCGGAAGGTCACCGCACGCAAGCAATTCAAGGAGCTCTGCTGCAAGTCCAGTGACACTGAGGCCATCAGCGATGCAGTGGGAGAGGCAAATGACAACGTCGAAGCTGCTCCGTCCGGCAGTGGGATTTGTTCGGCTCGGCAGTACAATCAGGCTTCCCAGGCCGAAGTCGTGTCCCTGATGCAGGAAACGACGTCTTCCGTTCCAGAGATTGTGTTCAAGCCAATCGATAGTCGCGCCAGGGACGCTTCCGTCAGACGGTTTCTTGACTGAATCACCACGTAAAGCCGCCTCCCATCCTGAGGAAAGCCGTGTGACTCTGTTGGCTGCCTTTTGGATTAGTGATGATGCTGTATCGGGTACATCAATCACGAAGTGCGGCTCGAACGAAATGGAAGCGTCTGTGGAAGCTTCGCCGCATCGGCGCCTCTTGGTAGCGTCCTGTTCGCTGAGCTCTTCCAAGTCTGGGGTAAGATTCGCAATTCTGGCTGTGAGCAGGGGATGACGCCGGCACAGGACAGCCCAGACGATTGGCAGACGGTCGAGCAGTGCTTCGAGACGATTGGCGGGACACTGCAGGGGCATGCGATAGAAGATATCGGTTCTACCCTCGTGCAGCACTGCCATGGTGTGGAAGAAGGATTCTATGAGGCCCATTCTGCGCACGTACCTGCGAGGCACCTGGGGCCAACGCCGCCACTCGAACGGCGAAATGCTGCTTCGATCGACATCGTATACTGTCCTCGTGAATCTGGACCGGCCAGAATGGCCGGAAGTGGTGGTCATACTGCTTTTCATCTATGGCCTGACGCCTTGAAGTAGCCCGTCGTATAGATCTGCAGAGGTGAAATCCGTGAGTGAGTGTGGGCAATAGAAAGGCTGTGGGGTCTCCTTGCGGCACGTCCGACTGCCAGAAATACTTAAATACTGGCCGAGCTCCAGGCGATTGTTTGAGTCAATAAGAAGAAAGAGGTAGTCTCGTCATGTCAAAGTCTCGCAAGATCATGATCAAGGCCCGTATTCGAGTCATAGAAGGAGCATGCGGTGCAGAAGCATCGTAGAGGACATGTATGCTGGTGCGAGAGGGTCAGACTCGCAAATGTGGAGAAGGCGTGGGCCGGTAAATGCGAAGAACACCGCTATTTTCTTCTCAGTGTCGCTCCGCGGCTGGGAAATTGGCCGAACACAGAGACACAAGCTGAAATTGCAGCCTTTGCTGCTTCGATCCGAGCTGCAACGTCGGCGTCGACATCCGCTAGCCATCTTCGAGTCACCAAGGCTCAGCCACATCATCCCGTGGACCCCTCAGCACTCGGCACATCGAGTCGCTGAGTAGCTGAGTCGACTACTGCGCCTTTCCCCTTGCACTCTGCATGCTTGCCAAGAGCACAGCGGCCTCGTATGATTCAAAACGTACACGCTTGTCGGTGATGATCCTGGGTGATATTGAAAGGTGTCACAGCCTGGGCGAGCCCATCGATCACTCTGCTTCGTCCGCAGCCCCGATCCAAGCTTGTCTCTGTCGGCAAAGACGCCGATTCTTGCTTCTGTCTGTCACGTACTAGGCGGTCAAGTGACAAGAAATCACATTCAATCACGGTGGCATGGGTCTGACCGCTTGCGCAATCAGCCAGCTTGTAGATGACTTCTAGAAATGTATCTTGGCTCCCGCTGTATCGTTTCCACAGCTCTGTCGGCTCTCTTGTCCTGCTAGAATCCCTTGTCAATGAGTTAGTTCCAGTCTCTAAAACGACATGTTTGATGCTGGCCGACCTTTTGCGTGATTGCGGGATGGAGAGACGACAGCGTCGAGCAGGGTTGAGCCTGCAAAGAGATCGCAGTGGCATAGCTTCTCCGCACAAAATCAAGGATCGTCCTTGCAGGACGGAGACATCTCTGGACAATTCTGAACTTTTGCAAGACCTAACACATGTCTTTTGAACTTTGCCAAACTCTGAGCTAGGAGAGAATTTTCCCATGCGATCTTGGAGGTGCAGGTTCGACCATTCGGCTGGCTTGGGTCGCTTGGATCGACATCCGCACTCACTCTACGTCAAATCAGCCACTCCAATCACTGGTCCATCCTATCTGGTCGCCATACCGACTCTCGTCTCCAGCAACAGCGGAGCTGATTGCATGCCAGGACTCAGACTTTATCGCAAGGGTCTGCGAGCGTCACAGGCATACGAAGCAGACTCAAGTGTGACGCTAGGGCGCATACTACTGTACAGTACAGTATTGGGATTCGCATAGGACGTTGCGTCAAGGCTTACCTATCAGCAGGGCCTATGGGCCTTATAAATCTTGGTCCTTGACAACGCCGCTATACTGGCTCTGGCACAAAGGACGTGCCTTGATTGCTCTTGCCTCGCCAATGCCGACGTGCTTCTTCAGTTGGAGCCCCACAAAGCCAGATGTGCCGACACGACGGGTGGAACGTCGTTGCCAACCAAGTGACCTTGCCAGTTTGCAATCAATCTTGATGTCGTTGAGCGCACATCAGCAGATCGAGCGAGTTTCCCAACCACGCACCCTGCCCACGCTGCCGCCTGCCGGTGAAGAGCTCCGGCAAGGGTACTCCTTCGGCCTTCCTGGCGGCAGTCTGACTCTTAACGAGACCAAGCAATTTACGCAGGGTGACTGAATTCGGGTCTGCCCTTGCGTTGCTAAAATTGTCTGGTTTTGAAATTTTACTGTGCGCTGCTGCAATTGCGCCCATCCTTTAGTGCTTGCTTGGATGGCGACTGCTTTCCGTTTTGCCCGTTCCCATCGAAGTCGCTTTCACGTTCACATTCGACAGACGGCGTTGTGCTGCAATTGCGGGGGCGCGTCGGCTCCCGCCCGCAAAGCCTTTCGCCTCTCGGCCAACAATGTTTTGTTTCTTGACCGAATACGTCGCAACACCACTCGACCGAGCTTCAAGTCGTTCACCACTGTCGTTTCGCTCTGAGATGATGGATCAGTAGCAGCACCCTGATGCGAGAACAGGCACAGAATGCGGGGTTGTGAAATGCCTCCTCCCAGCTCGTGTTCCTGAAATGGATGCTGCTCTCCTCGATGAAGCTTCAGCCAACCAATCAGAGCTTGCGACAATTCGAAGTGGATCAAGGTTGACATCTAGTATTCTAGCCGACCATGGGCAAAGCTACTGTGAGCAGCTCCCCTTCACTCTGGCTCGGGCCCGTCCGTCTAACCGGACATGGCATCGGCTGTCGTCGTCAGCCATGTTCCTACCTCGGCCACCACTGCGCTTACAAGGTATTGAGCTTTGTTCCTTGTTCCGCCAAGACCCGCCGGTGCTGACCGAAATACGCTACTGTCGCATTTGCGAATCCAGCGCCAGCCAGCTACAACAAATCTGCCTCGTTTGCGACTTGCAGCGAGACAGGCTGCGCCCCGCAATGCCCCGCATTCGCCCACCAATACGCATGCTCTGGAACACGTCTTAAATATTGTTTCTTCTCCTCAACGGGCGACACACAGACAGTTCTACCGCAGCGCTTGGCGGCCTCCGGGCAACAAGTGACCTTCTTCTGTGCAACCAGTGCACTTCCATGTTGTGGTTGCTTCACCTCTTTGGGTTTCTTGCTCACCGTCAATTACCCTATGTCTTGCCATCTCATCGGATTGTCCGTCCACGGTTGTCTATTCAGCTCTACAGTGCAGGATAAAGTGTTAAGGGCTAGGCCAATACAAGGCTGCAAACAGCCACAGTGAACCGCTAAAGTGTGCCGATCCTTGCCCATCTGCGCTCACAAAGCCCGGGGTCCGGCGCCATTTTTTTTTTTGGTTCGACGCGCAGGTGGGCCTCTCAACACGGGAAACAGGAACAAACAGTAGATAGAGTCGCGCATCAAAAATGGCGAAATGGCGGGAGGAGTCACAAGCGCGGCTGGCAAGAGAGAGGAAGTGGGGATTTTCGGCGCGCTGCTGGGTAGACTTGCGAGCACAGGCGAATCTCGCTTAGAAGTTGCTTTGCATCTTGCAGCCTTTCAACCTCCTCGACTGTCTGGCAGACAACCGGACGGCCCACCTGTCACATCGGCCTGGCACCGAATTGACGGTGCTCCATCGTGCGACCCTGCGAGCCGGGCTTGGAGACTCGACGCTGCTGGCCGTTTGTGCAGCAATTGACTCCTCCTCGTAGTACTGATTCTCCGTTGTCTTGGATTCTTTTGCTTATGTCAGTGCATCACAAACACATTCAGACAAGGTAAAAAGCAAGCTCACAAGGAAGGGGATACCGTCGGTGAAAAGCACGAACTGTCGGTCTTAATCCAGGCCCTGACCCTGATCTGCAAACCGACACATTCGACTTCCCATCAAACGAAAGTGGGCTCCGGGTCTGCTCCTGCAACTGCCCTCTGCGATTTTACCGCAAAGAGAACATCGAATGGCCAGACCCGCGCCGCCCTCGCTTAGCAAGTCCGGGCATGCATCTACTGTAGCTGCCGGGTTTCGAACTTCTTTTCTGTCTTTGCCCGCCACCTTCTCCCTTGCTCGACCCATCCTCCCTTCTCTGGGTGCATTGCTGCTTCCTCCCTGCACCCAGCCGTTGAAACGCTGCAAAAGGCATATGCTGCCTCTCGCCTGTCGCAGACCAACTTTTCCTGCAAACGATCTCGCTTGGCTCACATGGTCGCTTTCAACGAATTTGTGTGACCAGGCCAATTTCCAGGTCACCAGAAGGCACAAGGTGCAAGTTCACATGCACGCAGTGGTGCTTTGCATTGCGCCTCTCTACTTTCTGGCGCAACCCCTTGTGCGCTGCTGTAGCACCAGATCGTGTGTTCCTGTGTAACTCGCCTCCATGCCACTGATCCGCAGCCTGCCTATGGTCTACAAACCCAGCCTTACACATTAGCCAAGTTGCATGCCATCGATGCCAGACCCCTCCGCTTTTACTGTTCCAAGGTATCGTTCACCTTTACCCTGAAAATACATGTGTTTGCCTTGCGCCATTCTTCATTGTTCTGGGCTAGCCAATGACTTGAAGACAGACTTATACTATAATCGGGATCCTCTGTGCAGCATGCAAGTATTTGATTCACTCTATGGCCAGTAATGATTCGGTCTCTGCTTTACTTCTCTTGCTGTCGTTGAGGAACTGGCAAGCTGCCAGGCCAATCTCAGCAACGAGACGCGGTCGAATCGATGACAGCGCTTTCTCACCGCGGCTCACACCCAGCCTCCTGCAATGTGCGGGTTGGACAGTATACTAATTAATTGGCTTTTGGAACCCAGACCGATTCACACTCCTTTCCAGCTGACACTGACGTGACTCCGTTTAGGCTCCGTTTGCAACTTGCCTTGCTTAGGGCATGCGTTTGCGCCTGCGCCTGCGCCTACTCTTCCAATTCCTTGGGCAGGCCGTTCTTGCACCTCAGCCGTTCAGTCTGATCGTTGGAAAGGTTTGCATGCGTGATGGCGCATGCAGCTCGATATGTGCGGAGTCGCGAGGCGAGGTCGATCCTCGCTGCATCCATCATCTGCTCCCAGCTTCACTTTTCACCCATCCATTCGCGCCCCCTGTCCCAACTGTATCACCAAGTACAGTACAATGCACAACGGTCCTTCAGACTCGTTTCCTGCGCCAGTAGGTCACACTGGTCGAGAACGGTCGCATTCACCGTTCGATTCGTCCTCATTGACAAGGTTGCGTTGCATCCATCGCAAGAGCGAGTACGAACCTGTACTTGCCCGAGCAGCCCTTTTTGCTGTCCACCCGCTTTTTCATCTATACTCCTGCCTGGCTCTCAATCTGTCAATGTGAGCATCGAGTATTTCGAGCAGCTGCTGGTAATGCAGGGTAGCGCCGCGAGCAGACTAGTGGTACAGCGGTCAGAGCGGATCTTTGCTCTTGCGGGTCCGGGTAGATGCTGTCTCTGCTTGCAGCTGTGCATCTACCGTAGTCGCTGCAGTAGCTTGCAACCTAGTAGCCAAAGTCTGAGAAGCCTTGCCATTCTGCGCTTACTGCGCCTGTCAGCAAGCCAAAGGATTGATTTCCGAGGGCTGCTTGCCCCTGGCGGTTGTGATTGACCGACTGGCTACTCGTGCTGTACTACTGTTCTACGCACTGGTTGGGCTGCTGATCAAGTTTCTCCGCTCGAGCCTCGCTTGCCTGCGAAACACCCGGCGCCGCCGCTACCGCCGCCCAACCAAGCGCTGCTGCTTGCTGCTGCCCCGCTCTCAATCACTCAGCCAAGCTCCGCCTTTGATTTGTCGCACCAGCCGCTTGAATCTCTGTGCTCTCGAGTCTAGTCTTGCATCTCTTATTGTCTGCCGTTTCCTCGTACACAGGATCCTACCCATCCTACTCACAGGCACAAGGGGTCTACCTGTCGATTATTCAGGGCCACTTCCTTAGTGTGTCCTTGGCTCGGCCCCGCCCTTATGTTTCTCGACCTTTCTGGCTGGTGTGCTCGTGTCGTACTCCTCTTGGGCCCCTCACTGCACTCTTTCCAATCTGTTTCCGTCGCTGCAAAGCCAGACGCCCAGACTCACGGATCTTCCGTCTCAACCTGCCTTTCTCGTCCAGGACGCATATCCTGACCGGAAAGAGGCCTGCGCCCCCCCGGTCCGACCGCTGCTGGTTGGGCTGCTACGTCTCTTTCCCCCCAATCCCCTCTCCTAGCCTGGATCGACGCTGCCTACTGCCTCATCCGCTCAAAGGTACTAGCCGCTGCGACGCCCGCAGAATCTACGTTCGGCCACAAGCCGCCTTACTGCAGTAACAGCTTTATCAGAACATGGCTCAGTAGTGTGACGTTTCCCTTCTGTGCAGGCGCCTGCTATAGTACCTTTGTGCTGGGTCCTGTGATTTGTTGCTTCTGCCCAGGAAACAAGACAATGTGCTGTCGGCCCACAGTCCATCTGCAGCTCTGACCTCGCTTCGCGCTGAGCCTCGCCTAGAACTGCAGTTGTCTCGCCCCGCGCTCCGCCCCGCCCTCAAGTCACGATCTCTTTCCCTCTCTCTTGCTGCGCCTGTCTGTCTGTGCATCCGCATCGTTCGCTTTTTTTATTCTTTTTCTTTTCTTTTTCCAGCGCAAGTGCTGCAACCGCTGCTACCGCTGCCGCCGCCTCCGCCGCGGCTAGACTGGAGTGCTATGCACCTCTGCCCATCTTTGGAAACATCTGCTTTGGGCTCCGCTCGCCTGTTTGTTGCAGCTGGCCGCTCACTCACGCGCCCTCCGTCGTCTTCGTCGTTGTCGTCGTCGTCTTATGCGGCCAGCGCTTTAGCTGCTTTCTTGCTCTTCTACTTCCGTTCGTTAGGCTTGCCCGACGTCTGGGCTCTGCTCGATGCCATTCCCCGGACAGACGACTCTTCGCACCCCGCCCCCTCCTCCCACTACTGTACTGCACCCGGCCCTCTTTGCGTTTCTCCCTCTCGCTCTTGCTCGATGCATGCGCCTCGTGTGTGAATCTCACCGTTCCGCCCTTTCCCATGCAGCTTCCTTGGACTGTCGCCGTCACCGCCGCTTGTGTGTCCATCGACAGCCAGAATTGCCTGTGCAACTGCCCCTCCTCGTCCGCACCCACTTCCAGACCGAAGGCTAGACCTCCTGCCCCGCTCGCCATCCTCGTCCATAAGCCTGGTACCCATCGTAGATCAGGTCTCTGTCGTCACCATCCAGCCTCTTCGCCACCATCCCTCCGCGCTTCGCCATCGTCAAGACGCTCTCTTCTCCATCATCGATCCGCGATCCGTTCCCTATCTTCTCTCCACCTCATCTCTAGGTTTTCTTTCTTCTTGCCCATCCTACACACACGTTTAGCGAAACAGTTTGCGGCGGACGATCTACCGACGCTTTTGTCTCGCTTTCGACTGGTTCCGTTCAAGCAGTCCGTCTGAGAAACGGACAAAGGAAGCTTAGACCAGCAACAGGATTGCGAGTTTATCTCGACGACACTGTCGCGTACTCCTTCCATCTTCTACCCCACCATCACCTTAGGTGCCATCGACTTCAGTATCCTCAGTCAGCTGTCTTTGTATCCCTCACTGAGCATCTGGCGGCGATAGTAGCGGCGACGCAGGCATCGTGCCTTTCCCCCCTTCCGGTCCCCCCTTCTTCCATAGAGCGACTCTTTGTCGTTGGGCCCCATCTCCACTTCCAATTTACTCATCTTTCCTCGTCCCTGAACGGGACACCCGGCTGCAACCATGGCGGATGATGGTTACGGCTCTCGCGAAAACCTCCGCAGGCGTTCGGCCGCTAATCAGAGCATCGACTCGGGCCCGCCTGCCGGTGGTTACTACCAGCCTGGCCAGCCCATTGGTTTTCTCAAGGCCCGTGGTACCCCTTACGAGAAGAAGTACTTTTCGCGCAAGCTCGGCTTCTGCTGTCTCCTTGTCGCTCCTGTCTTCTTGCTGGTGACTCTAGCCATCACTCTACTTCCCGTTCTCTACGCCGTTGCCAATCATGCGCTCCACACCTCGGTTCTCCATGTCTACGAGTCCAACATCACCGCTCCCGGCAACACCTCCTTCCCCCTCACTCTCGAGGGTCAGGCCAAGAAGGTCGGCATTTTCCCTGCTCACCTCTACTTCCGTGAACCCGTTCAGGTCTACTGGGTCCTCCCGCCGCAGCCGGGTCAGGTCGCCTCTCCCGAAACCTTGACTGAGGTCAACATCGGCCAGTTTTACCTCGACTACATCGGTGTCGCTGCTGGGCACGGCCGCATCAAGCAGGTATGTTTCCGTTCTTGTTCCTGATGCCCATACCTTTCCGAAAGGTTACCGCTTCGTTGCCGAGACACACAGAAAAGTGCCTGCGTCTGACAGTCATATGAGATCATGTGGACTGACCTTGTCTTTGCCTTTCCCTTTCATTTCCGTTTTCCTGGTCTCGCACCTTTCCGGCATGATTTTCTGGTGACTTCATTTGGTCGTCGATCTCTGCTGCACGTCGCTAATCTGGCTCTTCATCTCGGCTCTGCCCTTGTGCTTACACTTTGATCTACACTTCACCTTCTCTCGTACTTGGTTCGATGCCCGACCAGGCCTCCAACTTTGAGATCAAGGATGTTGAAGGCTTCGGCGAATTTGCCAAGTTCCTCATCTCCCAGCCGGAGTTCACTTGGAAGCTCAACTGCTCCAATGTCCACGTCGAGGCCTTTTCGTTCTTGCCCACCTACAAGAATCTGGTTTTCAACAAGCACATCATCATCAAGGGATTCAACAACTTTGAGGATGTCAAGATTCTGGACTTCCAGCTTCCTGGCGATGACCCTCAGGGCGGTGTGACGCTTCAGGTCACCACCTCCCTGATCAACCCCTCGCCCTTCGGCGTTCAGCTTGGCACGCTGGATCTCGGCCTCTACTACAAGGGCATGTACCTCGGTCCGGCTAGCACCAACAACCTCAATGTCACGGCCGGTCTCAACGTTATCACCCTCGACGGTCGCCTCGTCCCGCACAATGACAACGCTACCGAGCTCGAGCTGCTTGGCGAGCTCTTCACTGGCTACATCAACGGCGAGACCCTCGACACCCGGGCCCGCGGTGTCTCGGTGCGACAGGCCAACGGCGAAAACATCGGATGGCTTTCAACAGGTATCACGGCACTCGAGCTGGCTGTGCCGCTCAAGGCGCCCGAGCCCATCAACCCGATCAAGAGCATCAGCATTGGCTCGCTCGCTCTGATTTACACGCCTGAGACTGCCTATCAGCCCACGGCCTTTTCGTCGGCGCTCTCTGCCACGCTGGGTCTGCCGTTCGGCTTCTCGCTGTCTATTGTCAACACCGCGAATACTTTCACCATCCTCTACGAGGGTGCTCAAGTGGCCACCATCAACTCGGCCTACTCGAACTCAACTACACAGCTGAGCCTCATCAGCGCGGGTCAGACCGCCGGCACGCTTGACCTGACGCTGCCGCCGTCGCCTCTGACTCTGGTCAACGACACTCAGGCTGCCCGCACGGAGCTGGAAAACTTCCAAAAGTACTTCACCTTCAGCGACGGCACCGCCATCCGCCTTCAGGGTGCAGCCAAGGCTATCACCGACACCCCGCTCGGTCGAGTGTTGCTCGATGGTATTCTCTTCGACGTCAACAGTGGTATTCTCGGTCTTCAGGGCCTCACTGCCTACCCAACTATCATCAACAGCGTCGACGTGACTGGCGGAAACAGCGATGGTATCCTGCTCTCGGTCGGCACCACGCTCGTGAACCCGTCAAACTTGAACCTGACCATCGGTGACAGCATCTTCCAGCTCGTCAACGAAGACGTTCTCGGCACTGTGACGCTGCCCAACCTTAACCTCATGGTTGGTCGCAATGACGTCAACGCCACCTCAGTATTCAACCCCAATGCCAGCCCCAAGGGTTACGAAACCTTGAACCGCTTCATCTCGGGTCAAGACACGGTGCTTGACATCAACGGCTTCGAAGGATCGAGCGGTGTCTCGTCGCTCGTGCCCGCGCTGTCGCCTATCCGCCTTAACGCCACGCTGCCCGGTCTGCGGACCTCGCTGGTGCGCTCGGCCAACCTGACGGTGCTCGACACGACCGGTTACACTAACAACCTGGCCGACTCGACCGTCTTCCTGGCCAATCCTTTCAGCGCGCCGCTGACCATTACGCGCATTCGCTCCAATGTCACTTCGCACGGTGTCTTTGTGGCCAGCATCGACACTCCGCTCAATTTCCAGGCTCAGGGCCGCGCCGTGACGCAGTCGCCCCCCATCTCGCTGGGCCTCAATCTCTACCCGCCCGACATCTTCGCGCTCGTGCGTGCGCTGGCTGTCCAGTCGGGCCAGGACCCCGCATACATCGACGGCATCGTCCAGCTCGGTGGCTACACTCTATCGCCCACCACTTCGGCCAACACTCGCCGCTCCCTCTCGAAGCGCGACATTGGCGATGAGGAGGACCTCGACTCGTTCGACTACGTGCAGGACAACGACATGGCACAGACGCTCATGGGTGGTGCCAGCAGCGCCGAGTTGCTTGCAGACGTGTCTGACTGGGCCGAGCGATCCCCTGTGTTCGAGGGCGAGGCCGAGACTGGCCTCGTCGAGGCCGGCTCGCTTCAGAAGCGTGCCAACCTCTACACCGGCTTCGACCTGCCCACTTACATCGGTCGTGCGTTCGGCTCAGCGACTGCCAACCTCGAGATTGTCTCCGATGCCACCATCGGCGACTACAGCACCACGCTCACCTTTGCACAGGAGAACGTGCCGCTTGGCACCGACGTGACGCTCAACAAGCTCCTTCCCGTGCTCGCTGCTCCCATCGTGCAGAAGATTGTTGACAACTCGATCCTCAACATCGATCGTGTCACCATTCTCAACCCACAGCAGAACAGCTTCACCACGGCACTGCAGGGCACCATCACGAACTCGGGCCCCTTCGACGCAGTGATCCAATTTACCGAGGGTCTCAACGTTACGTGGGAGGGCCGTTTGCTTGGCCAGATTGCCATGCCCAACGTCTCGCTCGCCGGCGACGTCGGTGCTACGCTCGAGATCGAGGCTCAGTTCGTAGTGGCCGACGTCGACTACCTCACCACCTTCACCAAGTATCTGCTGACTGAGCAGAGCTTCGTGTGGAACATTGCAGGTAACGGACTGAGCGTGGCTGCGCTCGGCATCGAGGTCAGTGGTGTTTCGATCTCCAAGAATGTCATCCTCAGCGCCTTTGGCGGTCTGCGCAACAGCGTTATCATCAACTCGTTTGATCTCCCGTCCAACGACCCTGCAGGCGGTATCCACCTCACGGCGGCCACTACCATTTACAACCCTTCGCAGGTCGGTGTTCAGCTCTCTCGCTTCGGTGTCCTGCTGGATCGCAACAACACCTTCATCGGCCCCTCGGCTTCGCAGGACACGTTTGTGCTGCAGGCGCTCGCGGTCACCACGCTGCCCCTGGCGGGACGACTGGTTCCTCAGACTGACGATAATGGCCTTGCCGTGCTCTCCGAGATCTTCACGCGCTTCGTCGCCAACATGAACACCGAGGTGATTGTCAACGGTGACTATGCCGGTCCCGAGAGCGTCACTTGGCTGAACGAAGGTATCAAGGTGCTCTCGGTTGCTGTGTCGCTGCCCTCGCAGCAGTTCACCGTCATCCGAACCATCTCGATCAACCAGATTTCGCTGTTCTTCTCGGTGGCAAACGCGTGGTCCCCGCCGACCAGCTCGAATAACACGCAGTCCGAGTTCTTCATTCCCTTCGCGTTCCCCATCGACATCCAGCAGGTCGGTGGTGCCTTCATCTCTCGCTACAACGGAGTCGACAACGCAGTGCTCGACATTCCGCTCTCACCGTCGATCACCGACGTGACAGCGCGTATCTTGACGCTCATGTTTAGTAACGTGCCCTTCGATGTCTACGACAACGCGCACCCGGTGTTCTCGCAGTTCCTCGCGGACACCACGGCGCAGACTCAGGTGACCTTCAACTTGCATGGTACCGCTAACACGAAGGCCAACACCGCTGCTGGTCTGCTGTCCATCGACAACATTCCTTTCGACGTCGACACCAACCTGCTTGGTCTGCAGAACCTCAATGCGCGTCCGGCCAACGTCTCGAACCTGGATGTGTACCGCGGCTACCCGTCTTACCTTCAGATCAACGTCGACACCACTCTCTTCAACCCGTCGCACATTACCATCGGCACCGGTGACGTCTCGTTCGATCTCTACTTCCAGAACCGTCTCATCGGTCAAGCCCGCATCAACGGCCTCGTTCTGGTGCCCGGTACCAACATCGTGCCTACTGAAGTGCGCTACCAGCCCCAGGGCGCCGCCAACGTGCGTGCAGGCCAGACGCTGCTCGAGAACTACGTCCAGGGGGTTGTTTCGGACACGATCATTCAGGGTACCACCTCGACCACTCCTATTGAGTCGCTCAAGCAGGCTCTTTCGGGTATCACGCTCCGGGCATCGATCCCCCCGCTGCAGCAGCTCTTGATCACACAGGCGGCCCTGGTCATTCCACCCAACATTGCTCAGAACGGCGGCATTGCCTCGGCCACCTTCAATCTGGCTAACCCCTTCACCGCCTCGATCAACCTTCTTCAGGTCAAGGCCGATGCCGACTACCAGGGCATCTTCCTTGGCGAGATCAACCAGAATCTCCGCAGTAACCCGATCAGCGCGCCCGGTAAAACCACGATCACCTCACGTGCGCTGCCGTTTGCCTTCAACCTGGACCCCAAGAATCTCATCCGCTTCGTTCAGGCCGCGGCCGCAACTGCCGGTGTCGATCTCGGTCCCCTGCCCCCGCTGTTTGCCCAGGTGTTGGCTCAGGCGTCGACCGACACCACCGTCAGCCCTTACCCCGACTTCAACCCGCCCAACTGTCGCTCGGGCAACCAGTTTGACGTGCTCGGTGCCATTCTGCGAACCCTGCAGGGCCTCACCACCCGACTCACGATTGACTCGACGGTCAAGCTGGACGAGTACCAGACGGATCTCGACTTTGTGCAGACCCCCGTGCCAACTAAGACTGACAACACTGCACTGTACCTGCTTGGCCCGGCCGGTGCGCCCATCGTGCAGAACATTGTCGACCAGGCCGTTCTCAAGGTCAACATCGCCAACATCACTGGCGTGACCAACAACGGCTTCGACGTCTCACTTTCGGGTTCGCTCACCAACACGGGTCCCTTCGATGCCTACATTGAGTTCACGGAGCCATTGACCGTCACGTGGCAAGGCAGCAACATAGCCAAGCTGACGTTGCCGCCGATCTGTGCCTTTGCCAACGAGGGTGTACCCAACCTGGTCACCAGCGGTTCGCTTACCATCACCAACCTCGGCCGCTTCACCGATTTTGCCACCTTCATCTTGCACAACCCGAGCTTCCAGTGGACTGTCTCGTCGAACCGACTGACGGTGCGCGCGCTGCAGATTATCTACAGCAATGTCATTATCTCGAAGAACATTGACTTCCAGGCGTTTAACAACCTGCCAGGCGTCTCGACGTTTGACTTCAATGTCTACGGTGAAACGAGCAACTCGCTGCTTATCCGCACCGGCACTCGCATCCCGTCGCCTGCCACGCTCGGCATCCAGCTCGACACGGCAAACTTCGAGATCTTCTTCCTGGGAACGGACATTGGCCCGATCCACTCGACCGACCTCTTCCTTGCGGCCCAGACCACGACTGTCACTACCCTCGAGGGCTCGATCACAGCCAAGTCGGGACAGGACCTTGCCAACACTGGTATCCTTTTCACCAACTTCTTGCAGGGCGTTACGCAGATTCTCCAGGTCAAGGGTGTTTCCGTGGTCACTCAGGCCAACGGCAACCGTGCCGTCAACTGGCTCTCGGCGGCGTTCCGAACGCTCACGCTCGACGTCACTCTGCCCGGTCAAGTGTACCAGATCATCTACTCGATCACTATCTCGGATCTCACCGTCTTTGTCAATGGCGACCCGGCCGACTCGTACACGGTACCCTCGAGCTCGAACTCGACCATTGCTACGTTTGCCAACCCCTTCCAGTTCAGTCTGCAGCCCATCCAGGCTGCGCCGCACATCAATCTATCGTACGCGGGTGGCAACACGGCTCGTCTCGACTTGCCCCTGTCCAACGTCCAGGCCGGCACCTCGCGCGGCCCTCAGGACTTCCAGGCGCTCCAGCTCATGTGGCGACGACAGGACATTGTGGCGGTCGACCAAGCCAACTTCCAGGCATTCTTCGCACAGCTCACCGACACGGCCCGTGGAACCTTTGACCTTCGCGGCGGCACCGACGTCGTGGCCAAGACTGTTATCGGAAACATCCCGATCGGCGGCATTCCATTCAACGTCACCACGTCGCTGGCTGGTATCAACAGCTTCAACGGCGTCGCGTCGCTGTCGGAAGTCTCGGTCAGCAGCGGTGCCCCGGCATTCCTTTGGGTACCACTCAAGGTGACGCTCAACAACCCGTCGAACCTGACTGTCTTCACCAACGAGGTGTTCCTGCCCGTCATTTTCTCCAGTGTATTCGTCGGTCGCGCCGAGATTCCCGTGCTTGGTCTCATTCCCGGCGACAACATAGTTCAGTCGTACTTCTACTACGCTCCATCCAACGCCAACGACTCGACTGCTCAGCGTCTGCTTCAGACCTACGTGCAACCGTCGCTGGCTGACGGCTCGAAGCAGATCGCACAGCTCACCATTGACGGCTCGCAGGGTCCTCAGTCGAACCTTACTCCCTACGACTCGCTGCGACCGGCACTGGCTGGCGTCAAGCTGACCACACAGCTGGAGGGTATCGCCTCGCGCATCGTGACGCACATCAACGTGTACCTCACTGCTCAGACGCTGGCTACTGGTCTTGCCAACTTGCTGCTTGGCAGTGCACAGCCGCCTGTCGTCGAGATCGACATTGATGCGCAGAACGAGCTTGACACCAATCTGTACCTCGTGGCGCTGCAGACCTCGGCCAAGCGGGCAAGCGACCCATCCACGGATCCTAGCAACCCGGATGCCAGAGTGTCGTACACCTTCCCCAACGGCGGCTTTGCCGTTCCCTCCAAAGGCACCGCCAACTCGGGACGTGTGCCCAACGTCGTCCTGCCCAAGGGTCTTGCGGCTTCGCTGGGCGTGATTGGTCAGAACTTGGACATCTACAACAACATTCCCGTTCGTCTAGGCCAGACCGTGGGCGACAGCTACTTGGCGCCCGGTCTCGAATACGACGAACTCAATGTTCCGACCGACTACGCGATTGACCTCGGTGGTATTCCGATCCCCATCACCGGTGTCATCGAGAGCCTCGAGGACCTGCTCAATCTCGTTCTTGGAACTGGTGCAAACCTCGGCGACCTGCTCGGCAGCGTGCTGTCGCAGGCGCTCCAGGGCAACCTCCTCGGCGCTCTGGGCTCCGCAGAGAAGGGTCTCGTGTGCACGCTGGCTCCTCTGGCACAGACTCAGCTCGGCGGTCTCTTCAACTCGGTGCTCTCGGGCGCGAGCTGTCCGGGCGCCACTTCGTCGTCGTCGGGCGCAACCGCTACCACGACAACCAACCCGTTGTCGTCGCTCGCAGGCCAGGGCAGCTCGGTCGTCGGCGACGTCACTTCGGCTGTGGGCGATGTGACCTCGGCGGCCGGTGGCGTCATTGACACCCTCACCGGTCTCCTCGGTGGTGGTTCGTCGTCGACGCCAGCTGCAGCCGCAGCCGCTGAGACCACCTCGGCAGACAGCGGAGGTGGAGGTCTCCTTGGTCTCCTGACTCGAAGAGACGTACCCGAGCCGACACCAGCACCGGGCTTCATCCGTCGCGACTTTTGAACAGTGAAAACTTGCCTCTTTCGCTCCCCGTCTCCGTTCCTCGTTCCTCGTTCATGAGCCGCGACAGGCGAATTGCGGAAGAATCTTGGTGGACTAAGGACACAAGCTTGCTTCCCTCCCTGTTCCGATACTCTACCACGCTCGTTCACGCCTGCTATTGCTATATCATACACACTCTCTTTTTTCCTAGTTGGTGGTATTCTACCACGCTCCTTGTTCTGCTTGGTTTTGGATCGGCAGTCATGCCATGATCTCTACATTCCTTTTACTAGCTCTTCGACCTTTGGCTTCTTTTCTCTTTATTAGCTACACACCATACCCCGTTTACTAGCTCTTGAGCTCTGCTTCTGGACTACTCGACCGAGATCTCCCTTTCTCCTTTTCTTTCTTACTACTGCTCTGCTTTTATCTCTTCACGGTTGTAATCAAATTGTTTCTGCTTCCTTTCTCTCCCGTGTGCGCACGGCGCTTGTGGCGCTGTGGACCAGACATTGTCTGTGACTGCCTCTTCAACTTCAGAGCGAGCCTCCGAGCTTGAGATTTGGACAGCTGTGCATGAGACGATCAAAGAAGTTGAATTGTGCCTGCGTCGACTCAGCCGTGCCCTAGGAAAGAGGAACCCTCTTGCCAAGGCCGTCACTGTTCTCGGTCACATCAATAGCACACATCGCGACTACGTACGGCATCGACCGCATTGCGTGGATCGTGGAAAAGCTGACGACGAGAAGGACCTGGTCACCCAATCGATGCCCACATCCGATCTTCGCTTCGACACTCAGTCTCAAGTCATATCAACCACAGCCGCCTTGTTCCATCATCACTGAAGCACGTTTTATCAGACAAAGGAAAGCGACAGCCATGCATCCGACACAACGAGTCTCCTTGGCTGATTACCAGGTCACATTGGCATTTAATTTTGCTTGCAGGGAAGATGAGCTCACAGGAATCGAGACACGACACGGCACAGGGCGCTGCACGGATGAAGGCATGACGTGACTACCGATGAGCATTTGAATAAGAAAAGAGAGGCACCAGATACAAGCGTGAGAGCAAATAGACAAGATAGCATAACTAAAAGAGAGACGCATCACCCCAAGCGATAGTCGGCCGGATCCAGATCTCGAGGAAATCTGGGTTCCTCGGAAGTAGCCAGGCGTGGACTAGGAAGGCATTGCCGTCAGTCCTCCTTGAGCTCGTCCCCCTCGTCGTCCTCGTCCATGGCCTTCATCTCACCATTGCTCATCTCGGCTGTCGATTTCGAGGCCACAGCGGCGTCGGTAATGCGATCATCGGCCCGAATCGAGTCCTCGTCGTCCTTCTGGTTTTGCGTTGAGGAGGAGCCGACAGACGCAACAGCAGCATTGGTAGGGGCCGCAGTGTCCAAGGCTGTAGCACTTGGCCCGGTTCGCGCAGCCACCTGTTCTTCTTGAGCCGGTGAACCGGTCTTCGCTTCAAGCTCTCGAACTCGGGCCTCGAGACCACGAACGCGGCCTTCCCACGCTGTGCGCTCTTCACGTACGCGGCGGTCTACAGTCTCTTCGAGCACACGCCGGCTGGATTGAAGAGTCTGCAGCAACGTGTTGGAACGCTTGATCTGGTCCTCGAGCGTCGCCTTGAGCGTTCGGCTGTCGTAGAGCGAGTCGTAGAAGTCGGAAAAGAGCGAGAGGAAATGGGCCTTTGACGAAGGTGGTGAACGGAGGTGGTCGGGGAGGCGCGCCGTGGGTGGCGGATTGTATGCTGTCCTGGGGCCACCAGCGTTGGCGCCACGGGCAAACTGGGTGGTGTGATACGCGGGCGAGGGCAGCGTTGCGGTCTGTGGCACGTAGCCGGGTGGCATCCGCGAGACAGGCGTATGACGCGCCAGCGGGTTGGCCGTATGAGGCACCTCGGGCATGCGTGGTTCACGCATCCTCAATTCTTCGTCTCGGTCGTCTTTGCGAAAGCTGTCGGGGTGCTCGGCAAGTCGCGAGCCCGAGACTGCACGCTGCTCGGGTCGAATCGAGGCGGAGAGAAGGCCACTCGGGCCTGGTGGTGCATACCGGGGACCGTCACGGGGTGCCTGGTCGAATGGAAGCGGAGGCTCTCGGCCATCCTGACCGAAGCTGAGCTTTTGCGGTGGTGCGCTCTTTGCTACGGCTTGGCCTTTGGACATGACAGCAGCGTCAAATGCGGAGCTGGATCCTGTGTCGATGTGCAGACGGCTGGCCTTGGCCTGCGCAGCATCGCCGCGCCGCCGAGCCAGACCGGGCATGGACGAGCTATGTTCGAAGTTATCATCGTATCCGGCCGAGGAAGAGGCAGAGAGGACCGACGGTCGATGCATCTCCTGCATGGGCGGCAGGTGACCGGGTCCGGCACCGGGCGAGCGCGCAGGAAGAGGGCGATCCAGGGGAGACAAGCGTCCATTTGATCGCAGCGGCATTTGGCCGTTGGAGGGCGAGCGGCCGTCGTCAGGGTACGCGTCTCGCTCGTCTAGGTATCTCTGACCGCTTCCGTGCGAAGAAAGCGGCGCAAGCTCGCCTCGACGGAAGGGAGGCGATCGGCCCGAAGGTCCTAGGTCGTCCCGACGACGTTCGTCACGGTCAAGACTACCCTCGGCGAGACGCCGTCGCTTCAGAGCGTTGAGAGCGGGGTCGTCGCGCATCGTGGATTCGTCGTTGGCAGAGAGGCCGGGTGGTGGCAGGTTGGAGATCGGAGGTAGATGAGAGCGGGGACTAGCACCGTTGCGAGAGCTTCCCGCGACAGACGAGGAAGGGTGACCGGCGTATCTGGGATCCTGGCGATTCGCAGGGGCAGAGGAGGGGCTAAGACGGTTGGGAAGTTCCTGAGAAGAGCGATAACGGGCTTCGAGAAGTTCTTCGCGTCGGATGGCCTCTTCCTGATCGAAACGTCTCTTTCGCTCAATCCAGGGGTCACGCGATCGATCGATGGGCTCCTCGTGCATTGCTTTGAGCTAGCGCTACCAGATCAGCCTGTAACAGCAGGCGAAAGGGGCTACGAGGGATACGAATTGAGTGCCTGGCTCGGGTCGGAAGCTTGGCACACGTGCGTCAGTGCTTTCGTAGGACGATTGGGCGACGTAGTATGAAGACGGAGAACGACAGATCCTCGAGCGTGGCTGATGGAGCTGAGATGGGCGACACAGGGATGTGATGGTCTGACCTGCGGTGGGTGCGAATGAGTACGAACGTCGTCGTCGTTGAGCTGGAAGAAAAGGCGAGCGAGACGGCGGGAAGAAACGAAGAGAGGCTGAGAGGCGGTGCTCAGAGGAAAAGATTGTGAAGAAGTAGGACCGAGAACGGAAGCGATAGGAGAAGCGATGGAGAAGTGAGGGACGTGAAATGGTGGTGGAAGAGACCAAGGAAAGGACCCAGATGGATGTCTGAGGAGCGTAAGAGACGAGAGTGAGAGGGATAGGCGAGCGAGAGGAGGAGCAAGCCAGGGCGAGAAAGAAGCTTGCTAGCGGAGAGGAGCGAGAGTCATGACAGGTAAAGGCGAGCAAGGGCGTCGTGCCGCGGCTTGAGGAAGATCAAGCGTAGGCGAGGCGGGACGATACGAACAGAGCGCGGCGAGCGAAGCGTGTGTGTCAGGGCGCCGCCCCAAGGAACAGATCAAAGTTGGGGAGGGGGGGGGGGGGGCGAGGCGCGTTGCACTTTCAGCGAAACACAGATACTGCACCAGCCCTGTCGCGCTACACCCACAAATAGTCGAAAGGGCTGATGGCATCTGGCCAGTGAAGCCACGCTAGAGGCCGTCCATACTGCAGCTTTGTCTCGCTGTCGGCGGACGGGCAAGCTTGTTTTGTGCAGTTAGAACGGGCGGCGAAAACAGAGTCACAGGCACCAGAGCAAAGGGCAGCGCGAGGGCACACACGGTGGTCGACTTCAGCCTCACCCCCCGAGGGAGCACGAGACACGGCGCAGATGCCGTCACGCCTGCCACTGACCGAATGAATCAGACAGATGTCCAGGCAGACAAACGAGCAGGCAGGGTGGCTAGCTGGCTGGCTGGCTGGCTGGCTAGTTGGTTGGTTCATGAGGCGTGGGCGGAGATGAGGGCGTTTGGTAGCGAGGGCAAAAGGGTCTCGGCTGCGCGTGCGTGTCCATCACAAGGGCGGACGAGCGGGATTCAGGCGGTGACAGCCAATGCGACCGTCGAGAGCCAATTTCCACCTGAGAGGCGCCAGCCACCAGCCTAAATCTTGAGAGCACGAATCATCGTCAGGGCAGAGAGACACTGTGCAGCAGTACTCCGTCGAAGTGCGATGAGCGCGGACGGATGAGACATACTAGGGCTCGCGTCCGCCGAGCATCAACAGCAGTAATTGACCGGCCTTACCTTCATCATGTCGCACCTCGCTGAGCAGATAGCAAGCGTCCAAGCTAGCCCGCGCAAACACCCATCCTGTTGCCATCTCATTTCATCGCAATACGATATAATAATGCTGCGACAGCCGAAATGTTCTAGAGAGTATGGGTATATGAACAAAACATGGCCCCAGCGCCAAATCGAGGCTACGAGGTCGATAGCAGCACCGCAAGAGAGCACGAAACCGACCGGGGTCATCATGTACAGCGTTCGCAGCCGAAGCCTTCAGTTACGCAGACTGTGATTGTTTTCGAGTATGTCCGGCGCCCCCTTCCTTTTCCTGCTGATTGCGACGCCGCTTTGAGTCCTTCATCATTTTCCATGCTGCGTTCTGGCTGAATGCTTGGGCTCCGACTTCTGGCTTCCTTCCCGAAGACTCTCGCTATTCTTCTTTGCTTTCTTGATCAGAACATCTCAATGCGGGTCGGAGTGTCGCGGCTTGCATTGCAGGGAGCCGCACAAAGGGGTTCGACCCAATGGTCCGTCCTGCCCAAATTGCTGTCTCATTCTCACAAGTGCGGCCAGGGCGTACGATAAGCCTTAATTTGGCAGCTAGCTGGCTCCCTACAATATTGTTACTCGAAAGCGACCCAGCCGTCTGTTGCTAGCAGCTCCGAACGGGGGTTCAATGGGACGCAACGGATAGGATACTGCCAAGTGTCGCACCTTTCGGGTCGGATGTTATCTGCTCGGGCATGTACTCACTACATACTCATCTGCCTGGCCGAAGACTACGTAATACTGTAGTGACTATTGCTAGTCGTTTTCTGGAGTTTTAGCTTGTGCAGCAGCATCCGGTTTCGGAGATGAAGCGCTAACCAGAGTTGAACTCGATCCAGGGGCGCGGTAAGGTTAAGTCGCTGTGCATCATCTAGAGTACACAAGCTCAGCTGGCCGCGTTCCGGGTTCCCCTTGGCTGCTTGTGCCTGTCAAGCCTGAATACTGCGGTCCGGTACGGTACTACCACTGTACTGTTGCTTGACTGACGCGGCGCGCTGCACTTGGTGCGCAAAGTGCCGTGTCGCTCGGCGATCCTGTGCGAGTGGGGAATGACTCCGTCTGGCCGTATGAGCCTGGCCATTTCATTGACAATGAGGACCAGAATGTGTCTCGTTATGAACACACATGCGCCTTCGCCACAAGCCTCTGCTCATCCCCCTCCCGCCCTCTTCCGGTCGCGCCGCTTCTACAACCAGCATCCCGTGCATTCATGCTCTTCTGGCAATGCTGGATCAGCATGTTGATGAAATTCACGCTTCATTGGTCTTACATCCTGCTAAATACTACTGTGACTTAAACTCTGAACTCAACCGGCCCACGTCTAGCGCAGATAGCAAAAAAAAACACGCCCTCGCGGCGGTACATCGATTCTTAAGACTGCACACTCGTGTCCGCTTGATTTTGTCTCGACGACTGTGATTTGCACGCCGAACGCAATTGAATATTGGTACACGGCCCTGCAGAGCGGAGAGGTCGAGCAAGTTGCGAAAAAGTCGGAGCTTGCATTGTTGGCGTCGGGACAGCCCCCTAGACATTATTATTATTTTGTTTGTTTCTCATCTAAATTCGGCGTTACTTTTGTTGTTGCTGCCAATCGCCAGCATATTCTCTGCACCCGACCCGTGACGTCCGCATCTTGCCTTTCTTTTTCCTGGCACTCTACTCAGCTTGCCAATGACAGTCGCAACACCTGGGAATTTCAGACCCAAGGCAGGAGAATTAGGGCCGGTCCTGGGGATACGTTTGAAGGGTCGAGGCAAGGCAAGCCAGAAAGGCACAACATTAACCACTCGAGTACCGGTGTGGTCGCTGCAGCGCCCTTCAGCGTGCTCGTCTTCTCGAGCAGGAGAGCCGGAAGTTGAAAAAAAAAATCCAGCGGAAATTCAGAGCAAGAGACAGCCGGCTCAGACGCATGCGTTGTAGTGAAAATAAATTATTTTCACTTTCCTTTTCCATCCTACCCTTCTCTGCAGCGCAGCAGGGCAGACGCGGACGCGTTTCTCCGGATCCCGGTGCAGGACAACCATGTGCTCACCCGACAGACACGCTTGCCACCCATTCCCCACTCTTCCACCTTGGCCCGAGGACCACGATTTGGCGTTCCCGTCTTACCCTTGCGAGCAAAGATTTGGCATGTTCAGGTCGTTGTCTGCATACAAACGCCACCCGTTCCTCGAAGGTCTGCAGCTCTTAACACGACTGTCAAGCCCCGCGCAAGATGCTGCTGTTTAGCCCAGATCACCTCGGCGAAAGCGTGTCCCGTCTCTTGCAGCTTGACCGTAAGAGAAGGCTCGATTCAAGGCCAAGCCTGTAGGTGACCTCGGTGCAACAGAAGACCTACACAGGGCATCGTGCGCGCTCATGCTTTCTCATCCGACTGTTCAGATGCCGGTAGCGAGGCGGCAGGCCAAAAGCGTGATTTTCCACTTTACAGAGGCGTGCAAGTGACCTTTTGACGCTTCTGGTGACCTGGCACGCGAGTTTCTGGGTTCTGGCGCCTTTTTTTCCCGCGCCCACCTGCATATGTTCCCATCGCAGTGTTGTCACATGCGGAGTCGCCGATTCTTCTTGAGCCTCACCGCCGTTGAAGGTCGGCTCGAGTCCCTGTGTGGGACTGTGAGAGGTATTCTCACCGACGACTGCATCTCTCTTCGTCCCTTTGAGGTGTCCACGGCATTCGAAGAGACTCTTTTGTACCCTCGGGCTTGCCGGCCAAGTCAAGCGCAAGACTTGGCATCGACAGGCCGAGAACGATGTCTGGCCAATCCCTCACGCAGGAAGGCCACGACAGCAAGCCGTAAGCTTGGTCTCAGAGTGCCCCTCTCTTCTGCTCGGCCTGTGACCCCGCAAGCGAGAGAATCCAGATCGAGCCACGGGACTCGTCTTAACAACAATGGAAATCCGGTCTGGTCTTGCTTGTTTGTGCGTTGCAATCTGAGACACGGCGTCTCGCTCCGCCGGTCGATCGCACCACGCTAGGCCGTCGCTGCCTCCAGTTGTCACCCATCGTTCGACGTTACGGCGTCTGATGAGCTGCACCCTCCAAACAAACCTTGCGCGTTGTTGACCGTCCACTTGGCCGATCATGACCAGTTGCAGTCATACATAGGGCTGCGTACTCATTCAAGAAAGTCGGAGCACATATGCACCTCCAGTTCGGAAAGGAATTGGGTCCACGAGATACGGTATTTCCAACACAGAGGGAAAAAAAAGAGACAGAGAGAGAGAGGGAAGTGTATGAAGACAAAAAGAGGGGCCAACCCGGAATCGAACCGGGGACCTCTGTCAACTTAGTGCATCAAGTTCGAATGAACCCGAAGAAGCCCTAAGACAGCATAATAAGCCACTATACGATTGGCCCGCTCATGTTCTGCCAGAGTTTTATAGTATATATAATAGCTGTGATTTAGCAAGTAGATTTCGAACTTCGACATAAGTCTTTGAATCTTCAAGGCAGGCAACAGTGAAGGAGCCCGATGGGGCCCACGAGAACATGCTGGCTGTGTTGCTTTACGAGTATGCAATTAGAGTGGCTAAGAGGTGGGGCCCAAGTGCTCCGAGAGTGTGTATAAGAGTACAGGGTCCAAAATGCAAAGACCAAGAGAGAGAGAGATAGAGAGAGAGAGAGGTGACCGGCGTGAATAGTGACCTTGGACAATGTGATAATTACAAGAGACTTTGGCAGTGCCATTCAACGATGAGGAGAACAATGTGCGACAACATCAAGATGCAAGAGCGAGTATAACAAATCGTGTTGGTTTGGGTAAAGAAGGGGAAAGTGGATAAGTCGAGATCCCCTTTTGAAACCAACGGTATACGAGTATCTGACCGTATGGATACAGAGAAGAGCTGTAGAGAGATTGAGAGACAAGAAACCAAAAAAGAACGAGAAGGGGTAGTGTATCAACTTCGAGAGCCGAGCCGATGGGCTCTCAAATTCGTAGGTGT
Organism: Testicularia cyperi; assembly: GCA_003144125.1. Lineage (NCBI taxonomy): Eukaryota > Fungi > Basidiomycota > Ustilaginomycetes > Ustilaginales > Anthracoideaceae > Testicularia > Testicularia cyperi. Next base: position 196,457 of record KZ819191.1, read on the forward strand.
TGCCGATATATTGTATCGGCAACATTCGTGAGCGTGGTGTATGAGAGCGGGAGCAGAGGGGCACAACCAAACGGGGAATCAAAGAGAGGCGTGTATGCTACTCGTCTTCGTCGCTTCCGAGCGAAGGGCCGGGCTTTCCCGAGGCCTGGCTCTTTGACTGCGATTCATCTTCGCGATCCCACTCTTCAAGGAGCTGTCGACCCACGCCCGGCTCCAGCTCGGTGCCGTCGCGAGACACCTTGATCTGTCGGTTGTCGCGCCATGGGTTGCGGAGTTTCTTGACGCGGTGGAAGGGCAAAGGATCAGTGCGGATCCACTCGACGCGGAAAGGTTTGCCCCACGAGTCGGACGACGACTGCCGAGGCGGTGTACGTGTGTCTCCAGAGTTGCCGGCGTCGCCGTCCGCTGAAGTCACAGTGGCGTCAGTGGCATCAGTGTGGGTTGAGGCCGACCGCAGCTGCGACTCAAGCTGCTCGGCCTTGCCGCGAGACTCCATCTCATCGAGTCGGAGGTTGTGGATGACAGCGCGCAGAGCAATTTGCTCGGCCATGCGTGGGTCCGCGGACGACCACGACGCCGAGTCGCTTGGCGCGAGAGAAGGTTGATCACTCTGGCTCGAGAGGCCCTGCGATTCGGTTTCCATGTCACGTCGTCGCACGCCATGCTCGTCGATGTCACCCAGACCACGTGAGATCGAGGGTGCATGCTCTGAACTGGTCGAAGTGACGGAATCGGCCGCTGTAGAAGCTGCGGTGCCGTCAGAGACACTGGCTTTGCTCGTAGTGTGCGGCCAAGTGTTGGCCTGCGCAAGAGAGCCGAATCCGCGCGGCGTGCTGGAGCCCTCCTGCGACGTCTTTGCGCCCATCGGCAGCCCCGCGTCCTCCAGGCTTGGCGAGAGCGGCAACGGAGAGTTCATCGGAAGGGCTCCAGAGCCGAGGCCTTCATCACCCGTATCAATCGCAGTAACGGCAAACAGCGCTCGCGCTGCGTCAATGTCTGATTTGGGTAGCGTGGGATGACCCTTAAGCGCTCCACCCGCAATGACATGGTCACGTCTGTTGGCATGAGATCCATCGCCGTCGGCCTCGTCAACTGACTCTGCAATCGTCTCCTGTGGTGCGGCACCCGAGGCGCTTGATAACACTGAAGATAAACTGATGCGGCGCTGCTCATCCTTGTCATCCTTTGTCTCGGTCGAGGTGTGAATCGGCCCGGCCATCTTAGCGTAGCCGAAGAATTGGCCAGTCTGATTGACGCCAAAGATGAGAAAGACGGATTCGCTGTTGCGGTACGCCTGGTCGAGCACACCCTCATTGTGAGGCTGAGTGGCCCAATAGCCAGTCTCTATGGAACGATCAAGGTCGTCTCGGCGAAGGCTCTTGAGGATAAAGAAGCGGTGGCGGAAGGCGGGATGACGGAACAAGGAGGAATTTGTCGAGGTATACGAGGTAGAACCGCTAGAGCTGTACGAGCCACCGGATGCAGCCGACGTTACGGCACCAGAAGCTTCCCGATGCTGAGATGGGCTCGCAGGTGATGCGGAGGCCACTGGTGCTGGTGAAAGTGTCTCTGAACTGGCTCGGATATCAGGGTCACCTGTAACGGAGCCAGGCCCTGCAGCGCTGCTCAGGGGCTGCTGCAACGAGAGCGACTGAGCACCAGCCAGCGCCTCTGCCTTCTGTTGTTTGAGCCATGCGACGTGAATGCCACGACCACGCTGACCGGCAACACCGGCCTGTGCCTCGTCATCCTTCTTTCGCACGCGACAGACCAGCTTCGGGCAGCGCGAGTCGTGAGGACGAACCTGTTTGCTGTGGAAGTGTTTGACGGCGCGTTCCAGGTGTGCGGGGCTGGAGTAATTGACAAAGGCACAGTTGGATCGCGAAATAATAAAGATAGAGAGAACTCCGTGCCCCTCGATGTCTTCGTTCACGTTGTCAAATTCGTCGGGGATCATCTGCGGCGCAGACGAATCTTGGTTCGAATTCACCGTAGAGTCCGCCACGTCGTCCTGGCGCGAGGGGAGTTGCGAGAACAGTGACCAGAGCTCCTCAACCGTGGCGTCCTGTGGCACATTCCCGCACCACATTACAAACTCAGATCGAGGACCCTGCTGCGGATGGTAGTGCGGTCGGAGACCCCGACCGGGAATCCGCGAGGATGGGGCAAGGGCGTCCAAGCCAGAATCGGGAACGGATTCGGTCACATCAACATCGTCCGCGATGCTGATGCCTGAATCAGCCGGAAGCAGTCCGTCTTCCATCACTGAGGTGTTGGACAGAGAATTGCGAATCTTTGTGTCGGACTGGACTGATGGCTCTGCTTGGATGGGACCCGAACTACCAGTGCCAGGTTTGCGCGCTAGTAGAGGTGTGCCTCGTCTCGGCGAGGATGAGCTAGACGAGCCCGCGGGTCCAGCTCTGCGAGAAGCGAGATGGGGATTGAAGTTGTTGGTGTTGTAGACGTTTTGGTGCTGATTGTGATTGCTTTGATGTGGATTTGGGGCGTTCGATCGCGACGCGCTGTTGAAGTGCCGACGGCCAGTACTGGAGTTGGAAGCAAAGGTCTGCGATGCGTTCGAGGGAGCTGAATTATTCGAAGCATGCCAATTTGTACGATTCTGTGCCAGGCCCTGATGTGATGAGGCCTGTTGAGGCAAGTAATGGCCAGCTTGGTGCTGGAAGGAGTAGGCAGGAGCAAAGTTGCTGGATGGACCCAATCCATATCCACCGTTTGCAGCGAGGTCACCGTACGTCTGCAACGGCATCGCCGGAGGATTGCCAGTAGGGTAGTAGGACGGTGTTGGCGCATAGTGCGAGTACTGTAAATGGACGTCATCCAAAGGATGAGCATCTGGAACTTCGATCTGCACCCAGGCCCACCTCGTCCGGCCTGCGGGACCGTGGTGAGGGTCTGAACTCACTGCATGGTACGCAGGGGCGTAGCCGCCGCCGCCACCTCCACCGCCGGCGCCGCCGCCCCGATATGGAGCCGAATCGTGTGAGCTAGAGCTCTGGGAATTGTTCCGGCTTGGTGGTCGCGCGTAGTTGTGGGACTCGGAGCCATGGCGGGCGAAGGCTGGACCAGAATGGCCCGCATAAGCAAAGCCATCACCCGATCGAGTCGAGGATGGATAGGACTGGTAGATGTGGCCAGTGGGATGCTGAATGGGATGCATCGTCGAGTACATTGCAGGTGGCCCGGGATAGGGACTAGCTGCGGGTTGTGGACTGGCGGTGTTTCGACGAGGCAGAGCAGCGCGGTCTGCGTGAGAGGAGGGAACGATCGACACATCGGAGGGTTCGGCTGAGATATGACCTACCGTTGCCTCCGAGCTCACAGCCCTGCTGTTGGGCCATGGTCGACCGCCTGAAGGTTGGTCTTCTGGGCGTTGATCACCGCCAGCGCTACTCGATACGGTGCCGCTGGGGTCGCGCGACATTTTGTGCTTGCCTGCGCCGGACTGTACACCTCCCCTTGGTGTCGGACGTGGCGAGGATGGCTGAACGATACGCTAAACGAATAGTGCGGGCGAGGTGGCGCCACACCGTCAAATAGAGCCTGTCAGCCACGGAGAGACGATTGAGGCAATCGATGCTTGTGAGGAAAGTAGTAGGCGAAGCAGCTTCACGCGCTTCTCACTGGACTCTGGGAGACGAGCATGTAGGTGATCACGGTGGCGAAGCACACGCGCAAGGACGACCGCCAATAGGCTGGTCTGTGGAGAATCCCTGTTGCAGCTGCAGCAGTTGGTCGATCGCTGGAACGGGTGTTAAAGTCGTAGAAGATGACCAGAGTAGTGCAGAGGATGGCGAGTATCCGACAACAAAGATTAGAGTGACAGAGGCTGAGGACTGGAGAGTGTAGGTAGCGAATACGATAAAGACGTTGGGACGATAAAGCAAGGGGAAAGGAAGCTACAACGGTCAAATCAGAGGCGGGCGAGGAGGGGACAATGAGAAGTTGGAACGGAGGAAGAGCGAGGCAGAAGAGATCCGAGCTTATTTCCCATCAAATCTAGGAAGAGCTACGAATAAGCCTGGCTTCACATGCAGAATGTCTGGCCAACAGACGGCGAAAGAGGAAGGGGAAGGGAGGAGAAAACGAGACCCGAACAAGAGCTGGCGGGCAACCAATGGAAAGGAACAGGGCCGGCAGGAGAGGAAGAGGAAGAGGGGAAGAAGGAGAGCCGGAGGACAATTGTAGGCGGTGGCGGAAGAAGTGTCGAGCCGTGGAAGTCGGGATGGCAACTGGATTCAGAGCATGAATGGGGTGGTACAGTACAGTACGATCAACAGGTGGCGGGCGACGGGGGTGTTAAAGAGAATAAAACCGAATAAAACAATAATATCATAATGATAATAATAATCAGAAAGTGAAAACGACCACAAAATATACGAGATGCGAGCGAGTAGTGTATTGCAGCTTGGCGGCCTTGACCCGAACGCAGCTCGCCACTGTATCCGGGGAATGAAAGCAGCGGCGAGCGGCGAGCCGCTGTGAGAAAAGCATTAATGAATTGATTTGATGCATTAGACACGAGAACCATCCAGCAAAATCTACGCGCCGTCCTACATACTGGGTCGACGAAAGGCCATCAAACATGAGGAGCCGGACAGGCTGGGCAAGTGGTGCTGCTTCAGTCGCACAGGCCAGCCAAGGCGAAGGCAGCACCACTTGCCACGTCAGCGAAGCCCTCTTGATGCGCAGCAGGTGTTTGCGCTCAAGTCGTATGAGTTGTTCGGTTGTGCACAAGGCAGCGTAAAGTGCCACTTTGCAGACGAGGGATAGAGGTACTCATCCGAAGCTTGCAGTGACTGCGCAGCCGTGGAGCCGAACCGCAATAATGATATAATATTAATATTATTAGGTTTTGCTACATGCTTAGCTTGTCTGGGCAAACGAGGTCGAGGCCAAGCACTGCAAATTCAGAGCCAGCTGCGAAACCCTGGCGGCCCGGTGCGAGTGGCTTGCACTGCACATCGAAGGTGGGTTGAGTGGCTGCAGCGTGCGTGCGTGCGTGCGTTCGTGCGTGCGTCCGGATCACCTGGCCGTGACTGCACCGAGAACTGCATCCGAGAACCCCGGCTGGAAGGTCAAATTCAATACAATACAGTAATACTATCCAAGAGGTGCAGGGCGCGAGCCCGGACTTGCGCCTGTCGCCGCCCTCGCTCGGTCCGCTGCTGCTTGCAGAGCATTTATTTATAATATGCTGTGGCTACCACACTACCGTTGCTGCCGCGTGCACAGTATATACAGTACGCTGCCTGTTTGCTTTTGCGCCTCGTCCACGTCTCCGGCAATCTTGCACCTGTAGTGAAGCAGTCGCGTGCGTCCACCTTTCGTCGTGAGCCACTCGCCCGCCTCGAACTAATGAATTATTCGATTTTCGGTCAGAAATCGACAAGGCTTGGCCATGATCCCGCCCTCAGCGTAAGACTTTCGGATCGGCCGTTATAGGAAAAGATTAATTAATGTGTGGCAACTTTGGACTTCGTGCGTGCGCACTTGGACCGCGAAGCCGAATGATTCCTCTTGGATGCTGGCGACCGACGCCACCTTTTAGTACAGTAGTAGTAGGTGCGTGTATTACAGTACTAGTATTCCGGCGTAGTCGTTGCTGCGCACTGGCGTTCGAGTTTGTCACCCTCGCATGTGCCTGACACTACGCATCCCAGGCTCTCTCCATACGGATCCCTATGGTTCACAAATGCCGTGCGGATCTTCAGCGTCGGAGTTACCTTGTCTGCCGCAGGAGCACTGATACTTTATGATCAAGCGCTTTTTCTTCCCGGTCGGTCCACGGTGAAATCACAGATACTCAGTTCAACGCGGGCTTTTCTAACACGAAGAGAGCCATCTGGCTCGCAGCAACTTCTTCATTTTCGCCTAGTCCCGGACCACGACCAAGATGGCCACTTCCTGATTGGTCCATCAGCCGTCAAGCTCCGGGTCCGAGGGTCGAGATCTAGACATTCCCATGATCCCGTCCTGCAAAGTCACTCTGTCTGCCTAGACTCAACTTGTTGCTCTCTGCTCGACAATCTCGACAGCGTGGGCTGAGCCACTTCCGACTCTGTCCCGACAAACAAATTTCGAACGACAGTGCAATCGCGAGCAACAGATCTGGTATTAAGCGACAGGGGGGCCAATAGATGGAAAGGACTGTAAGGGGGTGTGACAAAGAGAAGACGAAACTCTAAGAGGCAGAGCGAAATCAAGCAAAACGGAACAAAAAGAATGTGAGTTGCTGCAACGCACTGCGTTGCAACGGTCGGACCGTGCGTGGCAGTTTACATCAGCCAGCGCCCTCTCAATCGAGAGAAGAGAGGGGAAAGGAGGGCAGAAGGGGGGACGGGAAAAAGGGGATTGGCTGATCGAGTGGGCCATCAACTCAGATGCTCGTCTCGGATGACGGCAGAGTTCATTGCGCCCATCAGAGATTCACGGTGAGTTGTCACCCTAGAGTCGGCGCTTGATCTTCTGCATGCGCTTCGACAGGCCCGGAATGGGCAGGCCGATGAAGTCGATGGTCTCCTTGGCCTTGTCCTTGGCCCCAGGACCGGCGCCGGGGAGCACCTCGTAGCCGGGCAGGGTCAGGTCACGCTTGGCAGTCGGGTGGGCGTAGAGGTTCTTGGCGAAACTGCCGCCAGCCTGGTCGACTTTGTCCTTGAGACCGAGCACCTGGTCGCGAGCCTTGTCGCTCAGGTCAAGAACGGGTGCAGCGGGCGAGGCGAGCAGATCGTCGCCACGTCGTGCGCCAGGCAGCTTAGGCAGAGGCAGCGACTTCTGCGCGTTGGCGACGGTGCCTTGAACCATTTGCTGGCATCCAAAGGCGCTGCAGACAGAGTTGGCAGCCTTGAGGCCCTGAACCGCGGGGCTAGCAGTCTGCTTGATTGGCGACAAGGCAATCGGAACTGCCTCCTTGGTCGCACCGCCGCCGATGTTCTTGACGCTGCCGAGGTCGAGGTTGTCGGGTGAGATCGTGTCACGCTTGAGACCGGGCACAAGACCGCCAAGCAGGTTCGTTGCACGGTCTTTGTCCTGCTCGTTACCAGCAGAAAGGCCAAGATCGACAGGTCCGTCTCGCTTGAGGCTGGGCACAAGACCTCCCAGCATATTTTGAGCTCGGTCTGCGTCCTGTGCGTTGCCAGCAGCGAGACCCAGGTCGAGAGGTCCGTCGCGGGCGTACTTGAACGAGTTCGAATCCAGCTGCGGGATCTCGGGGACAGGCAGCGCTTGGCCAAGAGCGTTGAGACCAATATCATTGGCACGCTTGACTGGGGCGGCCGCGGGCACTTCGTTGGGGATCTTTGGCAGGCTAGGGACACCCTGGCCGAGGAGGTTGAGGTCCAATGGGCTATCACGCTTTCCGACAGGAAGACCAGCAGGAAGGTCGACCGGCAGCTCGGGAAGACCTCCACCAAGGAGACGCTTTCCAACGGGAAGTCCGGCAGGAAGGTCGACTGGCAGCTCGGGAAGACCTGCACCAAGGAGACGCTTTCCGACAGGGAGACCAGCAGGCAGATCGACTGGCAGCTCGGGAAGACCTCCACCGAGGAGACGCTTGCCAGCAGGAAGACCAGCAGGAAGATCGACTGGGAGATCGGGAAGACCTCCACCGAGAAGGCGCTTGCCAGCAGGAAGACCAGCAGGAAGACCGGTTGGCAACTCAGGAACACCCTGACCGAGAAGGTTCAGGTCGAGAGGGCTGTCACGCTTGCCAACAGGAAGACCAGCAGGAAGGTCGACTGGGAGATCGGGAAGGCCCCCGCCAAGGAGACGCTT